>BSBM01000902.1:2452500-2500000 GCA_027924585.1 Larix kaempferi
TCTTCATCATCAACATCATCATCATCATCAATCATCATCATCATCATCTCCATTAGTCATCATCATCATCATTATCACCATCTTCATCATCATCATCATCACCATCTTCATCATCATCATGATCTTCATCACCGTCGTCATCATCACCATCATCATCATCATCATCATCATCATCATCGTACTAATATTCATCATCGTACTCATATTCATCATCATCCACCACCATCATCATCATCATCATATCATCATCATTATCATCATCCTCGTCCTCACAATGATGATGATGATGAAGATGATGACGACGATGATGGTGATGATGATGATCATGTTGTTGATGATGATGAAGATGATGATGATGATGAGGATGATGAGATGCATATTCTTCATCATCAACATCATCATCATCATCATCATAATCATCATCATCTCCATTAGTCATCATCATCCTCACCATCTTCATCATCATCATCATCTTCATCATGATCTTCATCATCATCATCATCAAATCATATTGACAAAAAAACTTATTTTATTGCAATTGTGATTCCACTTATAGAAGATGAACACTATTCGTAAAATCTTCCACGATGAGGAGGCCCTCCATGACTACTTGATTAGATCCTTTACATCTCATCATCTTCAGCCTACACTGAGACAACAAATAACAGGTGCCTTAGATTTTGATTAATACAACAATGTAAAGAAGAGTGCTCTGCATATTACATGAAGCCAAGCTTATACCTTATATGCTATGCTTTGCCAGCCTTCCATAGGGGTGGGAGTATAAATATTGTTATCCTTCCCCATAAATTAACTGAGCAAATATTTCCCAGCAAATAAAACTAACCATCAAAGTGCATTTTGTCACATCTGCATCTCCCTAAGAGAAAAAAATCTGATGGTAATTATGAACAAATCTGACATACTGCAATCTCACAATAATCGCACCTCCGAGAAGTCTATATACAACATTAATATATATCTACTATGTATTTAATTATTCTTGATGTAATACATATTTTTCTAACTGAAAATTAAATTAATGTTTTGAAATCAAAATACACAAATTTGTAAATATACCCTTAAACCCCCAAACACCTAGAAGCACTTAAATACACTTAGGGATTATGGGTTAGAAGAGGTCCTAAAGGCCTTTATGGGGGAGGGGCTCTAGGAATAACCGAGACATTTATATCTATTGGAAAATAAATACAATGAATATTACCCACCAACCATTACAACGTTCAGCAAGGACGCGCATGTGCCAGATGCGCGCACATGCCAGAGGTGCATGCGCATCCCTGTTGAACATAAAATTTAGAAAATCACCGGTGTTCTTTCTCCTGCATTTTTTCCTCATTCATCATTCAGCGCGTTCTCTTCACTGGTTTCACGCACAGTCCAACAAGCATTTTCATGGTAGGTTGAATTCATACACCATTTGGATAAAATACACAATATTTGGGGCTCTATTTGGCTCTTTGTATTGAATAGACACCTATTGGGCTCTATTTGGATCAATTGAGTGAATACACAACAGTTGGAATCCATTTGTCACCTTGGATTGAATTCTCATGCTACTTGGATACACATGAAGTCTTCTTACGTATAGTGGACACATCAAAAGAGCATTTGACATTCGAAGGAAAGCACAATCATAATCCTTGAGGTATGGTGAAAATTTGATCTTGTTAAATGTAATTTAGTCTTCATTCACTTGTTTGAATGGAATCTATTTTGGTTTTTCCTCATGCATTGTATGATAGATCTATTTTAGTCTTCTTAATCTTCAACATAGACAATAAAAAGCTCCTACCAAAAAAAACTACAACATTCACCAAGCAATGCTTTCAAGCTTTCATGAAGATAATAAAAAAAAATTACTTGCATCACCACCAATAACATTTCATAATCACATTCCTCCATCTAGTAGACAAACATTTGTTGAATTCCTCATGGTTTCACTACAACAACTCACACAAACACCTAAACAATTGAAAACTCTTAGTCTTTTGGGGCTATTTTCCCTCATCCATACCATGAAAATGAAGTGATATGAGCTTCTCCCTTGTAGGGAATTTGCTAGACTACTAACATCCCACACCACCATCCAATACCATCCTACTGAGTTCCTAGAGGTGATGTTGTAACTTTATATGTAGGGCATTCCCAATAGCTTTTAAGATTATATGAAAACATTATCACTAGACGTTTTTGTACATAATCAATTGCTACATCGAGCTTTAATAATCATGCACATCGAGTTTTAATATCTTGTTTGTTGTTCATTCTTGCAGGGGTCATATTTTTGTTTTTCCAAAAGCGCATTGAATATGGGTAACAGACCTAATAATCAAAGAAAGTCTAGAAGGACGCAGCTGCCCCCTGAAAAAGGTCCATGAGATAAGAGAAAAGGCTAGGTTGTACATGCAAAATCATAGAAATCAAAATGTTAGTGCCTTAGATCAATCAACAAGTAATGACGAAGTGGTTGAAGTCAATCAAATCTTGCCTAATGTCGAGTATGAAGGGATGGATGTTGAACAAGTTCTTAACTGGCAACGACCCGAAGAAGAGACCCACCTAGTGAACACACTCCATTGCAGGACAAATTACTGAACGAAGGGCCACAACAAACCGTTGACGAGACTTGTACTTCCTTGCCGACACCCTTGCCTCAACTATCAACTGAACGACGAAGAACTCCCAGACGTATTCATGTGGATGAAAGTTCATTTTCAGGACTTGAAGTTAAGATGCCCAAACACACTATTGATTTCCATTGTAACAAGATAATCAAAGATTTTTTTGAATCCAAAACCGATGCAGCAAAATGTCAATTGTTTCTTGCTTTGTTAAAATCACATTGTCTAGCTCATGTTAGGAGAATTTTGTGCATAAAGGTAGTTAGAAGTTCAGAGGCCAACAATCATTTTGTTAGAAATCTACAATCTGCATTTAATTTGATTGGAAAAACTTCTCGCACAAAATATTTTAATGTGGTCTGTCATGTACTGTCGGAATCGATTGTAGACAAATCCATAAGGCAACGTCGCTTGCTATCACACACATGTAAAATCTTTAAAGTAGATAGAAAGACTCTTCAAAAGTATTCTTCCATTAGAGAGAAACTTGAGACCCCAGTCCAAAAATATTGTTGGGCCTTTGTTGGTAGGTTACCTCGTTCAGACATGAAGCTCATTGATGTTGTTAAAGAACTAGTGCAAAAGTTTTGGCATGATAACACTAGACCGTCATCGAATCAAAGAGATGTTTTAAAGTTGAGAAAAGGTGTTAGGGGGGGTGAACCCCATGTCAAGCACTTCCTTGAAACCACACAAATAGAACTCTATGAGAGGTTCAAGAATGATCACACACAATTGAACTTAGGTATATGTATGCCTAAGTCTTGGAACACCGAGGATGGTGTTGTTCTAAGGTGGGGGGGAATGTAATACCCCCAATTCGACACACAATTGAACCTGCAAGCTGCTCCAAATCATCAATAATATTGCATGTTTGGCCAGCACGCGGGATGCTCCAAATCATCAATAATCTTGCATGTTTGGCTAGCACGCGGGCTGCTCCACAACATCAAAAATTCTTTCCCAACCAGCCACGCTCTGGATTTACCAAGCAATTTATAGTTCTTTCAGGGTCCTTGCTTCCTGTATGACCAAGGTTTCCAACAAAGAAACAATAATGCATTAGCTCACTGTTACAAGCTTTATACTTGAAACCTTCATTATTTCAAATAAGAAATGAATGAAATTGAATACTTATATGTATTGTGCATTTCTTCTCTGGTCCACAGGGTCCTGCTTTTACTTTATAAGCCTTGGGATCCTCCTGCGGACTAGGATGTTTGGCCAGCATGTAGGCTGCTCCAAATCATCAAATAATTAATGCCCTACCAGTACACCTTCACGCCGACTGGGTTTACCAAGCATTTGGTGGTGCCCAACCAGTCCCATACCTGGTTGGCCCTCTCCATTACCGAGCCAGCACATACGTCTGTGTCATCGGCCAATGGAAGGTAACTATGCCACCGACCATTACAGGTCAAGGCTCCACTACTCTGCCTTAGGCTTGCATCAGCCTTTCACATGTATCACAATCCCTCAATGCGCATAACATTTCTTTACCCACACAAGGGTGGCACTTCTTCTCTTATGTAAGCCGGCGGTTCCATTTAGGAATTCTTTGGGTGACTTTCTTAACTGCAGGCTATCATGGCCCCATGATACCCACTCACCCTACACAAGGGTTACCACTGCTCATACAGTCCTCTTGAGTATTCTTTTCTTCACTTTTCCCTTTAATGTGCGGCACTAAATTTCATATGTATAATCTGTCAACATAAAATGGATAGCAAGCTCATTAGTATCGTTGCTCTGGAATTGTAAACATATTTCATAACATTCACTATCCAATATTGAAACACCAGGAATGCGTCCACTCCCTTAGGGCGTAATCAATATTGGCATCCCTAACATAACTCAGCACCAGAAAGGCGTGCACTCCTTACTGATGTGAACTATGCAGGTCCTAATCATACTTCAAGCAATTTGCCATAATGGAAATAAAATCAAACATGCTCTGCATATTAACTCCAATAATTAGACATGCATGCATGTATATAGATATATCAACCAAGGTTTATAGAACACTTATCCATTTTGCAGATGTTATTTCTCTTCTTTAATGAGGAATGGAGGCTCCTTCTCTGAGTTGACAGTCCCTCGGTTTTCCATCCCAATTCCTTTTGACGTTACATAACCTTCATATGTATTACTGACATAATCTTCATCATCCCACTCATATTGTTTACCAATCATGTAGTGCAGATGAGACATTAATAATGTCTTATAGCATTTCACCTGAAACCCATTTTCAAATCATGGAATCCCCTCCCATGAAGTTTGGCTTCTGCAGGCCCACTCTCATGGTCTTACTACAATGTGTCTTCCTGGCACACTTATTGAACAGCCAAACAGTTAGAAACATTTAACAATACAATTCAAATCCGATTGTTCCATAACCAATCCATGGAACTAATAATTAAATTCAGTATGAATTTGCAACTCTGTCTAATACAGAAATTGGTTTTCTTATCCATGAGGCTATCCTCATATTGTTTGGCTCCTGTAAGTGATACCACTCTTCCCGTTATGGTCTTATGCCCACTGCCATACATGAGCATCTACTTACAGCATGTCCTCAGAACTTAGAGCTCTCAACCATGAGAACCTTCTCATAACCTTTGGCTTCTGCATGTGGTAGATGCCAGTCTCTACTATGGACTTATCCTCATTGCCATATGTAAGACCTTTCTACCTGAAACTGAAACTTCAATCAGCCAAACACGTTGTGAGTATCTACGCACATAATCATTCATTGCCATAATAGTCACTGAAGTGATCTCAGAATTATAACACTCAATAATTCAAACACCTTCAGCTGTTAACATTTGAAATGCAACGAAATATATACACTTCTATATATGCGTCATTATCATAATAGAATTTTCAAGACATAGTCACACTATCCATGCAGCTTAACTAAATCGTAAATACTCATTATTTCACAGTCATATCATTCATACAACTTTGTCCTTCCACAGAGCATTCTAGCAGCCCATCGATCATGATTGGGCTCTTCATGCACTTACTATTCTGCATTCATAACAACTCATGAAATGATCCTAGAATTATCATCAATTCATCATTTCATTCATTATTTATTTTGCAATAACTTATGCATCATCCCTATGCATTCATACAATGCATCACAAGATTTATAAAATCTCTTAATGCACATATACTTAATGCTACCTTGCATGGTTTCATGAGTACTATGCATTCAAACATATTATGATCGAAACATGACTATCTCATATAACTTGTATTACCATAATTAGGACCATCAGTCCTCACTTGCTTTGGTTATTAAGCACATAACCAACATACCCATGGCATGATATAAATTCATATGAAGGCATTGAGATTTCTAAACAATCATAGGGTGTAAGGATCATTTCCTTCACTTACCCACACCTCACCAAGCTTGGTAGGTAAACAGTCCCAATCGGTATTCAATATCACATGCCAACTAACTCAACATAGCTCAAACATAGTTGAAGAGATCTTACCAAATCCTCTTTCAACATTCATGCAATTTGGCACCAATAATCATTACCTGCATGGTTACCATTAACATCGCCTGATGTTACCTGATCAATTGGCCTCTTACCAAGGCTACTCAGTCCTTTTGCCAAATTTATGATCATAGATTTGTTGCACCATCCTTTCTGCATAAGGTTGTTGGCTTCATGCAACGACATCCTCAGCACATTTAGCCATGCTCGTTGTTATCTTTGGTCCTACAACCAATACCCACGTCAAAAGTGATTATCAATCACAATATTCTCCATTAGTGATTCATTGCATATACATACATCATTATTCTACCAATATGCAATATCCCATTTATGCACAAGCATTTACATATGCACTATGCAATGTTTGTTAAGGTGCCATTTAGTGCATATACATCTATGTAATCCCTTACATTTTAAACATTTTTATGCCATATGACAATTTCATTATTATAAGTATGATAACAAATAGGGGTTTAAGGAATTCTTTCCTTTTCGATCCCTCATCGTAACATGGAATTCCTCTTCCATATCATGCAATTGTAGAAATTGCCCATATTGACAACAAAATCGTTTGTCAAAAACAGCCGCTGGCACTCTTCTGCACTAAATATCTATGATATAGGTAGACCTCATTCAAACTCTGGTCATGCATCGTTGTTCCTTGCTGGACAAGCTTTCCAATGCCTGTCTTCATGCTCCATTCCGACATCGGGTGTGGGAACTGCATCTCTTAAAAAATGACAACTTTCACTCCAATTCTACACATTTTACACGGTTGCATTTTGGTCGAGACTGCCCACTTTAGCTACCTGTGGAAGAAAATCTATGGGGAATCACAAAAACTTATCTATCGGGCGAAGTTAGTCCATATAACAAGGAACACTCAGCAATTCACGGATTTCAATTTCGATGTACCATTCATCTTCTATGAATTTCTGGATTTCACTACTTCTCACTTTTCACATTTTCTGGAAAATCTTCGTCTAACGGAAACTGTCCATCTTAATGAGAATATGAAATGTCTAGTTCGGTAAAATTTCTGATTCCCATATCCAGGGTCACTTTTACTATCCACCAGCTTTTCAAAATCCCGAAAAAGTGGCCTAGAACAATGCTTTTTGGCCTTCTTGCTCACCCCGATTTCACATCCCTTGGAGTTTGGCTCCAAGATTCTGAACTTAACATCGTGCCTGCTTCATGGACGCGCCTGATCAATTTCAGCTCAAACTGACCTTCCGTCAAGCCTCGGGAATCCGTCCTTCAAAAGTCACTATTATCCATTTTCTGTCAAATTGGAGTGTAATGGGCTAGGGGTCTTCACTGGTTCTTTCATGGCCCTCATCAATGGCCTCCGAGCCCCATAGGAATCATTCCATTCTGAATCCGGATGCTCCTGCTATCCAAAAATCAAGGTTTTTTTTTTTTTTTTTTTTTTTTTTTTTTTCGCGCGCTGCCGTTGCGGGCCGGTTCTCCGAACGCTTCCGCAATTGCGGAGCAGTTCGGCGAATGCTTCCACAATGGCGGGGTGATTCGCTGAATGCTCCTGCAACTATGGAGACATTCGGCGAATTCTCCCGCAACTGTGGAGCCATTCGGCGAAGGCTTCCGTTGCGGAGCCATTCGGCGAATGCTCCCACAACTGCGGAGCCATTCGGTGAAGGATTCCGTTGCGGAGCCATTCGGTGAATGCTCCCGCAATTGCGGAGCCATTCGGAGAAGGCTTCCGCTGTTTCGGAGCCGTTCACGGAGTGCTTCCGCCGTTGCGTGGAATGCTTCCCCGGTTTCGGGCGGTTTTGCGGAAAGCTTCCAAAATTGCGGAACGATTTGCCAAGGTCTTCCGCAGTTGCGGAACGATTTGCCGAAGTCTTCCGAAATTTCGGAACGACTCGCCGAACTCTTCCGCGTTGCGGAATGATTTGCGGAATCCTTCCGCAATTTCGGAAGAGAATTCCTTCCAAAATTTTCTTTTTGATGCCAAACACTTAGAAAATTTTCAGCTTTTTTTTGGAGCATTTCACCGAATTTTTCCGCGTTGCGGGACAACTCGCGGAATCCTTCTGCAAATTTCGGAAGAGAATTCCTTCCGCAAATTTCGGGGCGACTTCCCAAACTCTTCCGCATTGCGGAAAAACTCGCGGAAAGCTTTCGCAGTTTCGGAGCAATTCGCCGAATGCTTCCGCAGTTGCGGAAGTCATTCGGGAATTCTTTCCAAAATAGACTTAAACGGATTTTTCTTTTTTTTTAAAGACACTTAGGAAAAAATCTGCAAACTTTATTTCATCTCACATTCAACAATCCAACCAATGGATTCACAATTAATCTCTGTACACACAAAATACAAAATACAAAATGCATGTACACACAAAATGCATTTTAGTTCCAAATACAAAATGCATGTACACACAATGATTTATATCTCTGTGAAGGGCCCAACAGCCATAGTGTTGAACGTAGAGCTCTGATACCACTCTGTAACGTCCCCTTCGCCCATCATCAAATGCAGGGAAGGAAACATCAACAACACACCGGGCTTTTGGTAGACTTAGCCCCAATTCTTTTACTCATAATTTCATAACAATTAAAAACTTCTCTATACAGATGCAAACTTCAATAAAACACAGCGGAATTAATCATAACAACACACATAAGCACAAACAGAAGATGATTCCATATGCAGGGATTCAATCCCATTCTTATGCTATACACAAACTTCATTTCATTAACATGAAGAATAATCATTCAATTAACACATTGCAGAACACAAATTGTATATAATTTAATCCATAAGGAATACTTATCTTGCAACGCAAATGTCCAACGACTGGCTACGTGAGAGCAACGTTCCACCCGACCATAGATCTCTGTCCATCCTGTATTCTTTCAGCTGAGAGATCACCCCCGAGCTGGGCTGTGTATCCACCAGGGAGAAACTAGATGGCTCACTCACAGTCAGGATTTCACTCAGATAGCCATGCTAAGCTAACACACAGTTGGGTTTTTCAAGCATGCAATAGGAAACAGGGAAGGATGCTAATCCACTGAGCTCAATCCCATAGCTAGGTCCACATCAAGCTAGACTCAAATGATCCCAACCTCCATTCGAACATCCACACTTGGATTTCTCACAGCTCTGTTCAGCAAATAACCCAAATCCGTCACTGATTTTTCTGGGCAGTTAAACTGGGTTTTCCCATGGATTTTGGGGTAGATATTGCTCCCAAATTCGCCCCAAGGCTCATGCCAATGGATCCCCCAATGGATTCCACTGTCCAATACCCATTCTGGGCGTTTTTGGCTTCCCAAAACGTGGGTTATCCCACAGTCGCGATTTTTTGTTTCCTCACTGCTGGCACTCGTTTTTGGATGGGGAATGGTGCTCGCTCCTTCCACCATGGAATGGGGATGAGGAAGAAGCCCCTTCCAAGAGGTAGAGTGACTTGTGGGACAAGTAAACAGAGCCCATACCTACCCATACGAATTTCTGGGCTGCCCATGCTTCATTGAAGCCATGGGCTGAAATCTCAACCAATTTCTTACCATAAGAATAAATGTCATCTAGGAAAGTCAATGGGTTCTCATAATGACATATGGTAGCCTAGGGTTTAGTCCCATAGCCCCCTCACCACTCCCTAGTGGATACATGTGGCCCCTTCTCATTCATTGCCTCCATAGCCAGTTTTGGTATTTTATATTGTATGATGTTTAACTACACCCTTTTACAATGTTCCATGGCTTCAGAGCACATGGTATCAAAATATCAAATACTTGCCCTTTAAACAAAAATTCGGGCTTTCACTAGCGAGGCCTTGGCATTGAGCTCCACGCTAGGAAAACATACATCACATGTACACATTATTTACATTAAAGGCTAATATATCCTAAGGGTCGAATTGGGGGTATTACAAGTACATAACATATCAAGTAGATAGTTCGAAGGAAAGCGAAAAAATTGCATTGGTGAAGTCACAGGTAATCTAAGTTTGCATGCTTTCATACTGTACATGTTGAATTTGTACATATATATTCAGACTGAAAATGTCACGTTGTATTAATGCCCTTGGTTTTGTGGCACCGGGTACAAATTTGTGATTTCATGAAGGAATTCTAGCAAAAGACCGAGCATTATGTACAGCACGTCCATGTAGCACGATTGCAGGATGAAAAGTACAGGCATTGCAAGGACACCTTTCCCAAGGGCACAATATTCTCGGTTGTGGACTTTGTAGAAAACTACACCTTACAGCCACAGAATGAGATTCAAAGTCAATACTACCATTCAGACCAAGTTAGCATAATGGTCCATATCACGTACAGGCACACGCCAGAGAGCAGCAACGACATGAGGATAATATTGAAAGAGACCAACTTCTACATCAGTGGCGACAGGTGCAACGACCTGTATTATGTGTAGCATTGCTTCAAAATATTGTATGATCGACTGAAGGAGAGAGGGATACATATGGATCAGCATTGGATATGGTCAGATGGTTGTGCAGGCCAGTTAAAAAATGCATGTGTTTTCCAGTGGTTGAGTATGTTGCACAAGACTTATGATGTGCTGCATGTATGGAAATATTTTGAGACCGGGCATGGAAAGGGAGAGCACAACGGGGCTGGAGCATGTCTCAAAATTTCCCTACGAAGGGAGGAGATGAGGTGCATGGGAGGCCCTCATATTTGGAATGCCGAATCCACAGTTCGATGGTGCAAAGAAAAAATGTTAGATCGAACCACGGAGCAACACATACCAACAGGTAGAGGACATGTTGTCAGATATTTTTGGAATGTAGTTGATATAGATCGATCGCGTTCTTATAGTTGTAGTACTGGGCAAGGCACTCGTGGATTTCATTCAGTTCGAAGCTCAAACAATCCTTATTTGAAATATGGATGCGAAAACTTGCTTGCTTTTGTGGGTCTTGCAGCAGTTGTGAGTGGGATGAGTGCGAATCAATGGATTGGGTTGATGAATGGGATCATGTATCACTTGCAGTGGACCCACGTGCAGTTGCTGAAACAATCAAGTTAGAGGAAGGCCAATCCTCTATTTCGAATGAATATGATCATATATCTGATCTTGTACAACCAGGTAAACATTTCTACATGCATATCCCGGTTCCCTCCTTGTTTTTGTAATTATCCAAGTCATCAAACCACTGCTTGTTGGAATATGACCTTAAAATGCATTTTTGTAGGACACATCTACACAGTTGTCGCCCCGACAAGCAGTGCAATTGGGATGAATTATTGGTTGGCATGATGCATCCATGGGAAGCAAACCCTCCTCGCATCATTAACAGATAGTGAAGGAATTACCTTTCTAACTGGCTCGATGGTTGTTCAGGGGGAATATCTTACAGTGGATGGAAAGGGACCAAAGAGCAATGGCTACACATACACAGATTATAGACCAGGGTCACAGGTGTATCACTTTACACACTTGATCATGGGTACAAACATCCAACTACAGACAATGTTAACGAAGTCATCAAACAAGGTATGCTACTTACTACCTCATGCAGAGCATGAGAGGTTGTTCGAGACAGTAAAAAACTGAGAGGATCCAGAAGGCCTAATTGACTGAGGTACATAGTATAGCCATGTGATTGTTTATTCATGCACAGTTAATGTTATTCATGTTAGATGGTTTATTTGATATCGTTATCTTATATCGTTTATTTGATGTCTGAGTTATGATTAAGTTATGATTTATAGCCATATGATTGTTTATTCATGCATTATTAACCCTAGAAGCACTAATATAACCATTCAAACGTAATCTAGCCCTAGAAATGCTAGAAATCTAAACTAACCCTAGAAACACTAATCTAACCCTTAGAAACTAATCTAGAATCCTAGAAACATAATCTAGCCCTAGAAATCCTAGAAAGCTAAACTAACCCTAGAAACACTAATCTAACCCTCAGAAACTAATCTAGAATCCTAGAAACATAATCTAGCCCTAGAAATCCTAGAAAGCTAAACCAACCCTAGAAACACTAATCTAACCCTCAGAAACTAATCTAGAATCCTAGAAACCTAATGTAGCCCTATTAACTCAATCTAGCACTAGAATCTGTGACCCACCACACATACCCTCAATAGGGGGTATTTGGACTCCAAGTGGGATAGGATCACTATTAGAAGGGTTTGTTACCTAATCTATTAAGGGCCCAAGTCACATTGAGTCATTTCCAATCTTATATATCCTATATGCTGCTAATCAAATGCCAAAAAATACGGCTAGGAGAACACTTGTTATCTTACACACTTTAATTAACCTCTAGGCAAAGCAACGGCCATTGCTCTGCAACCTGTGAAGGTTGAGCAAAAAAAAAACTAAGTGCTACTAATCAGAGGAGGGTAGTTGTCACTGGATTGGGAGTAGTCACTTCCTTTGGTCATGATCCAGGTACTTTACAGGGAAATCTTCTTCAAGGACAAAGTGGTATCGGTGATATTGAGAGCTTTGATTCTTCTGATTTTGCAAGTGTAATTCGCCTCAATGTGATTCATTTGCTTCCTCTTATTTACACCTCTTTTGAATTTTTCTACTTGACTTGTAAATGTGGAATAGTCCACCAAGTCAAATGGTTTTTTCTAATCATGATCTCACCAAGAGCCACATACACAAAAACCATGCATCATGTACAAAATAAACATGCAAAAGCCTTTAGGTCAATGCTTAATCAGTGATCTCCACCATGCATGATTCACTCAAACATGATTCTCCTTACAATACATATAAGAGCTAGCAACAACATTCAAAATTGCCTTCACACAACCTCTATGACCTCTATTCCTTATGTAGCTCAGTCTCCATGCTTTATGCACTACGGTCATAATAATCATAACAATTGTCTAATAATTCATAGACACATATGATCAATCATGACTACTCAATCCATCCTGATGTCGCATAAGTAAAAAAAAAATGACACCAAGACTTCCTTAGGACAAAATATTGTTGATTCATATCTTCAACCCCCCATCTATTACAGTTATTCTTCACAGCTACAAAATCCCAACAATGAAATAATGGACGTACAAGATGAGGGCGGGGTCACTGGGTCGGAGGGGAGGGGCACCCGTAGCACTATCCCGATGTGCTGAATCCAACGGAGTCAATGGTTCATCAATCCGAGCCACAGTCTCCATTCTATGGCTCATCCCGTCTCGCATCCAAAAGGCCTCCAGGGACACCTGCTAGATTCCTGTCGGTGGCGTAGAACTCCAATCGTGCAACAAAACCAAGTTTTGGGGAGTCATGCACGTGTGTCTAGGCAGGTTCCAACCGGGAACACTATCCACAAGTTCCTGGTCGATGATTTTCCAGAGTTGACCACAGTGTGCAAAAATTGCACACTCCCTCACTAAGCAAAACCCTAGTTTCCAAGATGGACATACAAGATGAGGGAGGGGCCACCAGGCCAGAGGGGAGGGGCACCCCTAGCACTATCCCGGCATGCTGAATCCAACGAACTCGATGGTTCGTCAATCTGAGCCATAGTCTCCATTCTATGGCTCGTCCCGTCTCGCATCCAAAAGGCCTTCAGGGACACCTGCTTGATACTTGCCAGGGGCATAGAACTCCAACCATGCAACAAAACTGGGTTCCAAGGAGTCCTGCAGGTGTGTCTAGGCAGGTTCCGACCAGGAATGTTAGCCACAAGTGCTTGGTGGGTGATTTTCCATAGTTGACCCCCATGTGCAAAAATTGCACACTACCTCACTGAGCAAAACCCTAGTTTCCAAGATGGAAGTACAAGATGAGGGTGGGGCCACTGGGCCGAAGGGGAGGGGCACCCCTAGCAATATCCTAGCGTACTGAATCCAACAGAGTCGACGGTTCATCAATCTGAGCAACGGTCTCCATTCCATGGCTCGTCCCATCTCACATCCAAAAGGCCTTCACAGACACTTGCTAGATACCTGCCGGGGGCGTTGAACTCCAACCATGCAACAAAACTGGGTTTTGGGGAGTCCTGCAGGTGTGTCTAGGCAGGTTCTAGCCAGGAACGCTAGCCACAAGTGCTCGGTGGGTGATTTTCCAGAGTTGACCCCCGTGTGCAAAAATTGCACACTCCCTCACTGAGCAAAACCCTAGTTTCCAAGATGGACATACAAGATGAGGGCGGGGCCACCGGGCTAGAGGGAAGGGGCACCCATAGCACTATCCGGGTGTGTTGAATCCAATGGAGTTGATGGTTCATCAATCCGAGCCACGGTCTCCATTCTATGGCTTGTCCCATCTCGCATCCAAAAGGCCTTCAAGGACACCTACTGGATACCTGTCGGGGGCGTAGAACTCCAACCGTGCAACAAAACCACGTTATGGGGAGTCCTGTAGGTGTGTCTAGGTAGGTTTTGGCTAGGAATGCTATCCACAAGTGCGCGATGGGTGATTTTCTAGATTTGACCCCTGTGTGCAAAAAGTGCACACTCCCTCACTGAGCAAAACCCTAGTTTCCAAGATGGACGTACAAGATGACGGCAGGGCCACCGGGCCAGAGGGGAGGGGCACCCCTAGCACTACCCCAGTGTGCTAAATCCAACAGAGTCAATGCTTCGTTGATCCAAGCCACGGTCTCCATTCTATGGCTCGTCCCGTCTCGCATCCAAAAGGCCTTCAGGGACACCTGTTGGATACCTCCCCGGGGTGTAGAACTCCAACCGTGCAACAAAACTGGGTTCCAGGGAGTCCTACAGGTGTGTCTAGATAGGTTTCGACCGGGAACACTAGCCACAAGTGCCCAATGGGTGATTTTCAAGAGTTGACCGCCATGTGCGAAAATTGCACACTCCCTCACTGAGCAAAAACCTAGCTTTGAAGATGGCCCGTTAGCACCGCTTCTGGGTCTTCGGGGGACATTGTGGGGGTCCCCTAGCTGAAACCCGCCATCCCAAACCGATCGGAATCGACGGATTCGTGAACCAGGCCGCGGTTCGAGTGCTACGGGCATTCTAGTCGGGCAACCCGGGGTTGTCCAAGGACACTTGGAGGATTTGACCCGAGGCCACGGAACCCAAACTGACGAGAGGACTTGGATTACGTCACCTCCCATAGGTCCACCTAGCCATTGCAGACCTGTCCACAGTGGCCACGCATGCCCCGGGGCCTCTGGTCGAGAAATGGACCCCTTTAGCAAATTTGGCATGGCCTTCACACTGGGAACTTAGGGCTAACGTTCCTAGCCAAAACCTGCCTGGACACACCTTCAGGAATCCGCAAAACCCGATTTTGTTGCACAGTTGGAGTTCTATGCCCCCGGCAGGTATCGAGCAGGTGTCCGTGAAGGCCTTTTAGATGTGAGATGGGACGAGCCATAGAATGAAGACCATGGCTCAGATCGAGGAACCGTCGACTCCGTTGGATTTAGCACATCGGGATAGTGGTAGGGGTGCCCCTCCCTTCCGGCTTGGTGGCCCTACCCTCATCTTGTACGTCCATCTCCGGAGCTAGGGTTTTGCTTAGTGAGGGAGTGTGCAATTTTTGCACACAGGGGTCAACTCTGGAAAATCACCCACCGGGCACTTGTGGCTAGCGTTCCCAGCCGGAACCTACCTAGACACACCTGCAGGACTCCCTGGAACCCGATTTTGTTGCACGTTTGGAGTTCTACACCCCCGACAGGTATCCAGCAGGTGTCCCTGAAGGCCTTTTGGATGTGAGACGGTACGAGCCATAGAATGGAGACCGTGGCTCGGATTGATGAACTGTCAACTCCGTTGGATTTAGCATGTTGGGATAGTGCTAGGGGTGCCCCTCCCCTCCATCTCGGTGGCCCCGCCCTCATCTTGTACGTCCATCTTTGAAACTAGGGTTTTGCTGAGTGAGGGAATGTGCAATTTTTGCACACGGGGGTCAACTATGGAAAATCACCCACCAGGCACTTGTGGCTAGCGTTCCCAGCCGAAACTTGCCTAGACACACCTACAGCACTCCCCGAAACTCGATTTTGTTGCACGGTTGGAGTTCTATGCCCCCGGCAGGTATCGAGTAGGTGTCCCTGAAGCCCTTTTGGATGCAGGACGAGACGAGCCATAGAATGGAGACCGTGCCTTGGATCGATGAACTGTCAACTCCATTGGATTCAGCACACCGGGATAGTGCTTGGGGTGCCCCTCCCCTTTGGCTCGATGGCCCTATCCTCATCTTGTACGTCCATCTTGGAAACTAGGTTTTTGCTCAATGAGGGAGTGTGCAATTTTTGCACACGGGGGTCAACTCTGGAAAATCACCCACCGGGCACGTATGATGATGATGAAGAGGTTGACGGTGATGGTGATGGCGATGGCGATGGTCATGAAGATGATGATGATGGAGGCTTTGACGAGGAACCTGGAGTTAGAGTTAGAGTTGGAGTTAGAGTTAGGGTTAGAGGTAGAGTCAATGATGATGATGGAGATGGTGGTGATGATGAAGACGTTGATGGTGATGGTGATGGTGATGGTGAGGATGGAGAAGGTTGAGGTAAGTTTTTATTTTGTAATTTGGTAAAATTATTGTTGACTACTAACTTAATAGGTCTTATCTAGCGACTCCACTAAAGAAAAAACAAAAAATAAGTACATTTCCAAACAAATCCCTAAGCTATTGATCACATTTCTAGGTGTGTGTAATGTCTCTTGTTAGGAATTTTATTAAAATTGCAATTTTCCACTTTTTTCCTTGGTTCGACCTTTGACTAGTTTCGATCTCTAGGTCCCAAATTTACCTCAAATGATCCCAAATCTTCTGAGAAGGTATATGAATGATATTAGAACATAAATATGTGTTTCAGGGATGCCTTTGTACCTTTAAAACACTTCTGCAAATACTCTTTCAATTCTGGTCAATGTAGGTAACTTTACTAGTGATTTCCCTTTGACTAGTATTGGTCTCTAGGTCTCAAATTGACTCCAAATGCCTTCAAATATTCAAGGAAGGTGTATGAATGATATTAGGGATTGAATATGATGTTCAGGGATAACATATGTCCACCAAAAGACCTCTGCAAACTCTCTTAAGATTCTGGACCAAGTATGCAATTTTACTAGTAATTTGGGGTTCAAATCCCCCTAAGGTAAGTACTGAAAATGGCTTCCCAAATGCCTCCAAAACCACTCAAATTTATGAACAGAGGTATGTAATGTGTTAATTATGTTATTAAGGTCTCATATGCACCATTAATGGTTTATTACAACTATTCTCACCCTCTCCCATTCAACTGCAAAAATACCAATTCAACCCTTAGGGAAATGGCACTATTTCTTCTCCCAATGCAATTAAACTGAGTAAAAATACTTCAAATGCTCAAGTACAGTACATGAAACTTGTAAAATACATCCATGGAAGTCCATTAATTACAAATGAATCATAGAATCATCCATTCATTTGAAATCATCATCAATACATTGGTTCACAACAAGGTAGTGGGGAAATGGCATTGTTCTTCCATTAAAAATGAGATTTATACATTTCTACTTGGAATTTCGACCTGAAATTTTTTGGAGATGAAGAACAGAGTATTTAATTCATATTACAAAATAAATGGGGCATTATAAGCTCCCCCAAAGAGTACAATAGCTCAACAAAAACGCCCTCCCTCAAGGATCAAGAATATGCCATCAAAACTGGAAATGGTTGAAGGAGCGAGCTGCAATAGAAGAAAACATGAGCTGCCTTGTAGCTTACACCTGCAAATAAAGACTCCATTAAAGCTCCAAATGAAAGGTCTTAATGGCCTTTCCAATTGCCAACTTTGATGGGAATCTTTCACCCTCGAAATTGGCTAAGGCAAGAAACTAGTCATCCACTAGCTCTCCCTCTTCACAAATGCAATTGCAAATTCTACAAATGATCAAAATCCATTCTCATACTTCATTTCTACATTTTATAACCAACATTATCCTTCTAAGTGTCGAAATCCTCTCAATAGATTCAATAGATTTTCATTTAGGAAATATTCCACATTTGCCACTTGTCTCCTTGTTCCAACCTTCCATCTTCTCCCAAATTCGATTTTGAGTCTCTTTGGCTTCTCCAACTCCCAAATTCGCCTTCTTTGAGCCTATTTTTGGGGCTAACATGTCATAGTGGTCAGATGTCAGAGGTCAGGTCTTCAATTTGTCATAGTTGGCATAGATGCTCCATCATTGGTGTCATAGGGGCTAGGGAATCTAGCCCAAGTGTCCACAAACTTCCACTTTGACTCTTTATCTTCCATGGAGGTTACCAATCCTTCCAAATTCGACCTAAGGTGCTCAATGACATGTGTTATGACTTACCAAATCACTCAAGAGTGTTCACATTCCCATTAATTCGAATTTGCAAAAGAGAGATACCATGTATTATGAAAAATCAAGCTAGTGTGGGTCCCACATCCTCCATATGTCTCCAAAACCATTTGTCACTTAGGATTTCTCTTGAATTTCTTTATTCACTCTATTTATTAAATACTTGAACCCTTCTAATGTCTAAACATCATTTATTATCCCCCTTATTCCAAATCCCAAAGCTTCCACCCCAAACCTAGGAAACTAGTAATTTTCCTCCTTGGCAATTATTTGACCCTTAACATCAATTTTACAAACTCTAATGAATATGGCTAATGTGATTAGGCCATTGTGACCCAATTCCAAATTTGGGACATGACAAATCCTCCCTTCCCAATATTGCTTGTCCTCAAGCAATTTCAAACATGGGTGTTGAAGAACCTGCTTTCTGTATAATTCTTTGAAGTTGCCATTGAATTGCCAAACCTTGAGTCTTTGAGTTTCCATGAATATTTTAGAGAGGAACCACCATGCTTGCTGCTGCACTACTCTTATTAAAATCACTTTATTAAGTGGGGAATCCATCTCCCATGCTGCTTGCTTCCCCAAAAAAAATGAAACCAATGAGACAAAAATTATTCTAGGGTCCCATTGCTTGTATTGCACCCCAACAATTAAGAGTGTTCTCCAACCTACACCATTAGATAAGAGGATTCTTGGATCCCATTTTCTTGTATGCATTCTTCCAAACACCATGAGTACCAAATATATATCATCAAAGTACATAACAACATAATGAAAATGTACATCAAGGATATGCTTCATCAAAGAGTCGTGAAAGTGCTTATACCTCCAAGCAAGTAGACCACCATTTTCCAAGTGCATACAAGCTTCAAGTGACCAATCAAATCTGCTCCAATGACATAGGTGAGGATCCCATGTCCTATAATGCTGCTCCAAAAGGATGTGATATGCATCAAATATTCAGCCATGTATTCTTTCATCCAAGAAGTGAATGAAGAATCTCCACTAGAATCTGAACCAAATAATGAGCAGAAAAAACAAGGAGACTTCAAATGACTCAAAGAAGTCTCACCCATACATCCATGAATGTGAGAATCATAAAGATGTAACAAAGTATGTGGTTTCCAACAAAAATGTTCTCCCATCATAAATCTATTTATCCAAGTGTTGGATGAAGTTCCTCTAACATCAAATGAACCCAGTGTTGAGCAAGAAAAACCATGAGTATTCAAGTGACTCAAATCCATATCATAGGTGCATCCATGTAGATGTGAATCATCATAAAGTGACAAATTATGCTGCTGCAAATGTGAATAATAATGTGCTCCAACCATGTCATCATAAAAGTTAAATCTAGGAGTTCCATACTCCTCATGTGGCACCATCAAAAAGAACCCTTTCACCCATACTTCATTGAGACTAATACTACAAAACATGGAATTGTAGGATGTAGGAGAATGTACTAACTCACCCAAATGATCAAAAAGTTCAAGAGTTTCATCATGGGAAGGATCCATGTGGGTAGTATCATGCAGCTCCTTCAAAAGTGTGAACTCTTTGTCATAGTTTGGTTCCAATGTAGAGGAATCATGCTCTTCTTTAAAAATTGCATAACCTTCATCAAGAGGCAATTCAAATTCCTCTTCCACCACATCAAGTGTTTGGATCTCTTCAAGTTCATCTTCAAACACATCAAGAACATTCAAATTTTCACATTTCTCATGATCCACCATGTCATGAGAATCCTCCAAACAATCTACCATTTGACAATCTGAAACATAGGAGGAAAAACAAGTATCTTGCAACTTTTCAAGAAGTTGCTCATTTTGAATTGTGAGCTTATGAATATCCTCATTATTCTTCAATTATGCATCATGTAACAATTCATTAAGCTCAAACAAATGGTTTCTATCAAAAAGCAAAGACATGAAATTACCTTTGATGTGGCACATTGCTCTTTGAATCTTCTCCATGTCTTCAAGGAAGGATGTTTCCTCCAATGAAGTAGCTCTCCAACAAGAATTTGACACCAATGCTTGAGTGTCATGGAGAATGCTAAGGGACTCTTGGATCTTATTTTCATTCATCTTTAAGGACCCTTCAAGAAAATGAGGCTCTTGCAAATGAACCTCCTCATCTTCTTCAATTTTGCTTGGACCAACTTCATGAAGCTCAAGTGGTGATGGGGAAGTTGATCTTGGTTCTTCTTCAACTGCTACAAGGTCTTCATTATCATGCTTAATGAAACTTGTACTTGTAGAAACACTTTCAAAAGTGATCTCTATGTCACCAACATAGAGGTGTGAGCACCCATCAGTAGGTACTCCTTCATAGTTTAAGCATCCATCAGTAGATGCTCTTTGGTTCATGTCTAAGCTAGAAGGTGTCTCGAAATGATCTTCCATATTTTCAATAGAATCTTCTTCATGCTCTTGTGATGTCTCTTCCTTTTGCTCCTTAAAGCAAGCTGATGCATTTTGCCCCTTGTTTTCCTTAGGATCAATATATTTGGAATCTCTTCTTGAATAAATCTCAAAAGCTCTCCTCAAGGAGGACATCATTTCATGCACACATATATGATACTCGCTCCAAGGGTTTTTACAAGAAGGGCATAAACCTTTCTTCACTAACTCCACATCTTCATTTTTGGGCCTATTTTCAAAAACATGTTCAGCATAGTACTCAAAAGACATGGCATTTTGTGTATTTTTGCTAAAAGCAAGATATTCTTGATATTTTTTATATTGTTGGGGCAAGGTTTTATATTTTGCTCTCCATCTTTGGAACTCACTCATAGAATTATCCTTGGTTGGTGTGACACACTCATATTCATTAGATTTAAAGTCATAAGAATAATCTTCATTTCTCTTGAAATTGTAAGAAGTGTTGCATGATGGCACCTCTTCCTCATACCATTCACATTCTGCTTCATATTGCTCATAAGCATCTGCATATTCCTCATAAGAATTGTACTCATAGGATTCATCATAATAGTAAGACATGGCTGCCAATTATTCTTGAATGTATGTACCTAATACACAGGTGCAAGGACCATGCTCTGATACCACTGTAATGTCCCTTGTTAGGAATTTTATTAAAATTGCAATTTTCCACTTTTTTTCTTGGTTCGACCTTTGACTAGTTTCGATCTCTAGGTCCCAAATTTGCCTCAAATGATCCTAAATCTTCTGAGAAGGTATATGAATGATATTAGAACATAAATATGTGTTTCATGGATTCCTTTGTACCTTTAAAACACTTCTACAAATACTCTTTCAATTCTGGTCAATGTAGGTAACTTTACTAGTGATTTCCCTTTGACTAGTATTGGTCTCTAGGTCTCAAATTGACTCCAAATGCCTTCAAATATTCAAGGAAGGTGTATGAATGATATTAGGGATTGAATATGATGTTCAAGGATAAAATATGGCCACCAAAAGACCTCTGCAAACTCTCTTAAGATTCTGGACCAAGTATGCAATTTTACTAGTAATTTGGGGTTCAAATCCCCCTACGGTAAGTACTGAAAATGGCTTCCCAAATGCCTCCAAACCCACTCAAATTTATGAACAGAGGTATGTAATGTGTTAATTATGTTATTAAGGTCTCATATGCACCATTAATGGTTTATTACAACTGTTCTCACCCTCTCCCATTCAACTGCAAAAATCACCAATTCGACCCTTGGGGAAATGGCACTATTTCTTCTCCCAATGCAATTAAACTGAGTAAAAATACTTCAAATGCTCAATTACAGTACATGAAACTTGTAAAATACATCCATGGAAGTCCATTAATCACAAATTCATCATAGAATCATCCATTCATTTGAAATCATCATCAATACATTGGTTCACAACAAGGTAGTGGGGAAATGGCATTGTTCTTCCATTAAAAATGAGATTTATACATTTCTACTTGGAATTTTGACCTGAAACTTTCTGGAGATGAATAACAGAGTATTTACTTCATATTACAAAAGAAATGGGGTATTATAAGCTCCCTCAAAGAGTACAATAGCTCACCAAAAATGCCCTCCCTCAAGGATCAAGAATATGCCATCAAAACTGGAAATGGTTGAAGGAGCGAGCTACAATAGAAGAAACCATGAGCTGCCCTGTATCTTACACCTGCAAATAAAGACTCCATTAAAGCTCCAAATGAAAGGTCTGAATGGCCTTTCCAATTGGCAACTTGGATGGGAATCTTTCACCCTCGAAATTGGCTAAGGCAAGAAACTAGTCATCCACTAGCTCTCCCTCTTTACAAATGCAATTGCAAATTCTACAAATGATAAAAATCCATTCTCATACTTCATTTCTACATTTTATAACCAAAATTAGCCTTCTAAGGGTCTAAATCCTCTCAATAGATTCAATAGATTTCCATTTAGGAAATATTCCACATTTGCCACTTGTCTCCTAGTTTCAACCTTCCATCTTCTCCCAAATTCGATTTTGAGTCTCTTTGGCTTCTCCAACTCCCAAATTTGCCTTCTTTGAGCCTATTTTTGGGGCTGACATGTCATAGTGGTCAGATGTCAGAGGTCAGGTCTTCAATTTGTCATAGTTGTCATAGATGCTCCATCATTGGTGTCATAGGGGCTAGGGAATCTAGCCCAAGTGTCCACAAACTTCCACTTTGACTCTTTATCTTCCATGGAGGTTACCAATCCTTCCAAATTCGACCTAAGATGATCAATGACATGTGTTATTACTTACCAACTCACTCAAGAGTGTTCACATTCCCATTAATTCGAATTTGCAAAAGAGAGATACCATGTATTATGAAAAATCAAGCTAGTGTGGGTCCCACATCCTCCATATGTCTCCAAAACCATTTGTCACTTAGGATTTCTCTTGAATTTCTTTATTCACTCTATTTATTAAATACTTGAACCCTTCTAATGTCTAAACATCATTTATTATCCCCCTTATTCCAAATCCCAAAGCTTCCACCCCAAACCTAGGAAACTAGTAATTTTCCTCCTTGGCAATTATTTGACTCTTAACATCAATTTTACAAACTCTAATGAATATGGCTAATGTGATTAGGCCATTGTGACCCAATTCCAAATTTGGGACATGACAGTGTGGGGGTGAGCACATCCATCATTCAAGAAGAAAATCTCATTCTGGCGACTCCACACATTGCTGGCATCAATAAGAAAGTAATAAGGAGTTTCTTAAGAATAAATTGTATCTTGGTTGGCTTTATCCATTGGATTTCTCAGGTATCCCGAGATATTCAAATCAATTTGATAACAATGATTAGAAGGAATCCATCCCAAACTTTTGTGAATATGAGAGTACAGTTGCAATGCATATTATGTTATTCAACGGATTTCTTATAGTATTGGATGTGGTGTATGAGGATATTAAAATGAAGTTGTTCATAATGTCTCTTGATTTGCAAAATAATGAAGTTGTGAAGGGTTGGTATGATGCAATTCCTGATAAATGGATACCTTCACTTGTACATTTAGTCAAGACGTTTGGCAAGGAATGGGATCCTAATATTGATGAGAAACTTATTGAATCTATGATTCCCCCTCCTCGAGAAAAGCATGTCCAAGAGGAAACCCTTGAAGGTGAAGATAGTGACAAAGATCAAGCCCTAGAAAACTCTCATGAAGAAGGCATTATTGAAGAGTATTATGTTCAAGATTTTATTGAGGAAGTTAAAGACAATGAAATCTCAAGTCTTATTATCCAAGAAGGAAGTACTCTTGGAAATAAAGATGAAGGATGAGAGAATTTTTTTGAAGAAGAAACATATGAATATCAACAAACCCTAATTGGAGAAAGTGGTAGGATTTCAGTGTGTGACGAAGAAAATGATGATTATTGGAGCTTTCTTGACCCTCTCATTTATGATTATTCGAGGGCCAGGAGTCTTTTTCTTGAGCATTTGGGGCACTTAGGTTCCAAGGTAGATTCCCATGATTTTTTCCCACCATGCAAAAGTGAAGAGGGTGTCAGTTTGGATAAGACAGAAATTGTCTTTTATGCATATTGATAACACAATGAAGAATCTCCTAATAAGCCATCCTCTATTAAAAATATTCATGAATACACAATGGATGCATCTCTTTGGTTTTTTTAGGATGATAGGTATGGAGATATTTTTGATAGGGAAGATGATCACCATGGATGTGATAATGTACATTATCTTGATGAGCATGATATGGGCGTGGATTCTTGGAAATTTTTGGCAAAGCCTACTTATGATTCTTCCAATGAGGAAAGTGAAAATTTTAAAGACCTTAGAAGACCAATGTCAGATGATATTTCTCAAGATGCAGTCTAGTCATGCTTGTTGACCATTGATAATAATAAAGGACTACATATGGGGATATTTATGGCTGATGTTGAGCAGCTGAGTTCACATTCTCGAACAATTGATTTCTTCCAGCATTCTTGGATATGCTTCTGAGGTACTAATATGGGTTTTGGAAAACAAGAAGCTGCTGGTATATTTTGTACAATGAACTTCAATGAGGTCAAATCCTAATAAGGTATGGGTGCAAGTATCGTATTAAATTCCCCATCTGGTCATGCTTCTCATTTTTCTTTTTGTTTTGAATTTGATGGTACTAATAATATGGTGAAGTATGAGTCTCTTTTACATGGATTTGAGTTAGCTAAAGATTGTGATATTAAATTTTTAAAGTTTATCGGAGACTCTGACATTATTGTGATACAATTAAAAGAAACGTTTTCCTGCAAAAATGAAAATTTGAGAAGGTACAAGGATGCATTCCACCTAGCCATGGAAGATTTCATTCCTTTATCTTTAAAGGTGGCCTCCAGAGCTGAGAACCAACAGGAAAATGCATTAGCAATTTTCGCTTCGAAATTGTCTCCATGTGAAGGGCTTGAAAAAGGAGGGAGGATGGAAATAGTGTTCATAACATTTGTGCTTGATAATATAGTACATTGACAGGTGTTTAATGATGATGAGCAGATGCGCAGGTTTATGAAAAACACGTTAGAATTTTTTCAACCTCATTATGTAGACCTTCTTTCTAGTTTTGAAAGACATTTGGGGCAACAAATAGATTTTGGAGAGCATGTATATGATCAAGGAAGTTTGTACTTGAGCCTAGTCCAAGCATGAATATAAAGTGCTTGTGAGAAAAGTAGTTGTTCATCACAAGAGTTTGAAGGCTTCCGCCTCCATGATATCTTTTATCATTATAGATACATTCCAATGAAGGTAATGAATTCTACTTAGTTCATCATTGATGTGGTTTTTCCTTTGATTATTTCCAAAGACAAAGGGAGAAGCCCTAATATGAATAATATGCTAAGGTGGCTTCATTGGTGGTATTATTTCACTTGACCTATCTTTCTCATCATGGTTAAAGTAGATAGGTATGTTCCATAATCTATTGCATAAGCATTTGATTTTGTGATTTCCTTTTACCGATGCATTGCAAATTTTATTTACTGCATTTCATTTTGATTTGAATAAGGCAGGATGAAAGTGTCTTCCTTTGACACGTTTGATCAAGATGATGGTGATGATGATGAAGAGGTTGACGGTGATGGTGATGGCGATGGCTAGGGTTATAGAAGGAAATTGGATTAGGGTTAGAGTTAGAGTTAGAGTTAATGATGATGATGGATATGGTGGTGATGATGAAGACGTTGATGGTGATGGCGATGGTGATGGTGAGGATGGAGAAGATGGCTTGGTGCTAGGGTTTGGGTGAGGGTTAGGGCTAGGGTTTGGGTGAGGTTGATGGTGATGGTGATGGTGATGGTGATGATGGAGATGGTGATGGTTCCGTCTCGCATCCAAAAGATGGAGATGGTGATGATGAAAAATATGGTGATGATAATGAAGATGGTGATGGTGGTGATGATGGTGATGGTGGTGAGGTTGATGGTGATGGTGATGATGAAGATGGTGATGGTTCCGTCTCGCATCCAAAAGATGGAGATGGTGATGATGACGAGCATGGTGATGATGATGAAGATGGTGAGGTTGATGGTGATGGTGATGGTGATGGTGGTGAGGTTGATGGTGATGGTGATGGTGATGGTTCTGTCTCACATCCAAAATATGGAGATGGTGATGGTGATCAAGATGGTGATGATGATGAAGATGGTGACGTTGATGATGATGGTGATGGTGGTGAGGTTGATGGTGATGGTGATGGTGATGATGAAGATGGTGATGGTTCTGTCTCACATCCAAAAGATGGAGATAGTGATGATGACGAAGATGGTGATGATGATGAAGATGGTGAAGTTGATGACGATGGTGATGGTGGTGAAGTTGATGGTCATGGTGATGGTGATGATGATGAAGATGGTGGTGATGATGAAGGCATTGATGATGATGGCGATGGTGATGAATATGATGATGAAGATGATGAAGGCGTTGGGAAATTTATGTATATCCAATGTATTTGATTCTAAGAACCTCTTATGTGTGATTATAAAAAAATCAAGATTCCCTCAAGCCCCAAACATGCCCTTTCAAATAATTTTTTATCTTTGAGTGTGGTATGGGTGCCAACATGAGGTTTTGTCTACTAATGATGGATCTTGGCGTCTTGACCATGGTTGGGGTGATGACAATGAGGTTCACATGACTCCAATGAATCTTCCATGGATCATGGGGTAAAATGATCTCTCAAGTATTATTGCATGTGAACTTGCACGTACCAAGCTACAACAAATATTTCACAGGAGTGGATTTGTCTATGTGAATAGATAAGTGAAAAGATTTTAGCAACAAGACCTGTCAATTTTAACTTGGAAGTATGGGAAATGTTCAAAGTGGGATTGAGAGGCTTGATGGTGATTGTAGTAGTGGGCATGGTATTGGTGAGAATGATGACATGATAGTGGAATTAAACATTAATATGGTGACCCTGGGGCTTGGATCCTAGCCTAGAAACACGAGAGCCTAGCCTAAAAACTTTAGTTGGTAGCATAAACCCTAGTTTGTATTCTAATCACAATGAAACCCTATTATGTATCCTAAGATCTAACCCTAAATTATAATACATGTAAAGATTAAATCATTTTCGTTGTACATATATATTCATCTACATACATTTGAATCCAAACCACTATACACATATATGTATACATAAAATTAGATCGCTATCACATAATGATAAATTAAGGAAGTCCTAGTTGTAAATGGTAGTGGATGTGATGGTCATCAAATCATAGGCGGCTATATCTATGAGTGAGAATTAATGAGCTAGCTATACATTGTGCTCAAGGTTGTCCTATTTGTATGGTGACAATTGATTAAGAAATGATTCCATAACTTGGTTATTAATTTGTTGCATGATCTTAAGTGGACAAAATGGTCAAAATAAATACTAGTGACGACATTTCATTATGTAGAGTATGTCCTTTTTGGATCTCATTATGTAGAGCTATTAAAAATCATGTTGGGTCTCATTTTAACCTTTTGACGACAATGGACATTTTCTATTTTTAAGTGTTCTTTTCCTAGTACTGAAGTTCCCAATATATATCTTATGTGCCATGAGGTGTGATTTGTCCATCCATTTATTCTGTTTCTTTTTAGATTAATTCTAACACATGATTTTGTTTGAGTTAGCCTATGTTTACAATGTTCTCTTAACATAGATACCATTAGAATCTTTTACATGTGGAAAGATAAACCAAGCTGAACTATGATATCCAACTTCTCTTCTAAGATCTAGGTAAAACCAAAATTTAGACAACATCACATCCTGATACGCACAACATGAGACAACAAGATTAGACAATGAGATATATAAATCACATAACTGAAAGTCCATGTACATTGAGGCTGCAAAACTCATCCAAACATATACAATTTCTGGCAAATAGTGGAACATGGTTCCCAATGTATGTACAATGGAAACTCATTCCCTAAACAAAATGAGACAACTCATGTCGTAGATCCAAAATACATGGCAACTCGTGCCGTAGATACAAAGTACATCAAAACTGGTGCAAAAAAGTGCCACATCGTGGCTAATGTACATAACACATGGTGTGTCAAGAATTGTGACCACACTCGTCACTCCCAGGCGCATCTCCAAAGTTGATCTTCCTACTCTTCCAGCTACCGGTACCTCGGGTCTTGCTCCGTCTAGGAGTAGACCGTCTCTCTGGGCTCTGGAACAAATGATATAAGATACCGTCATTTTCAAGCATTTGCAACATTTACCACATTTATAAAACAAATGTAGAATTCGAATCTTAAATAAATCACCTCTGATGTGACTGAGAAACGTTGGACAGTTGTCCTGGATCTGCGGAGCCTCTCCGCAATTCTAGCCTACAACATTTACAATAATCATTTCATTGAAAAGTAATAATTGCTTAAATTAAATAGTGTTAATGCATCAAAGTATTTTCATAAATTAGTTTGATTATCACCGTGTACACCTCCGACGATGGAGATGGCTAGGCTTCTGGGCTAGTAGGTGGTGCAGATGGCTAGACAACCACCTCCGATGCAGTGATGGGGGGGGCGCAGATTTAGTGGCAGCCACTACAGGTGCAACCACTGGAGATACAGATGAGGATACTGGAAGGGTAGATGCCACAATAGTGGCGGGAAGTGGGGATGATATGGTGGGAGAAGACATGGTGGTATGGGGTATAGAAGGACCATGTGGACTATGAACCCCCTGCCGACTGTAGGATAGAGGGTATCGGATGGAAAGGGATATGGACGGTGTTGAGGGATGGTGCATGGGAGGGCAGTCCTACATGGATGGAGGAGGATGGACAAATGGGAGGTTGTGGATGAAGAGGGGAAGGTGGAAGGAAGGGGGGGCACGGACGAATGGGGGAGGATGGATAGACATGGGGGCGTGGATAAATTGGGGGGAGTGTATGGACGTAGGGGGGTGGGCAAGTGCGGGAGGATGGATGGAGGGGGGAGTATGGCCGGAGAGGGGGGGATGGATGGAAGGTAGGGGGTGGATGTAGGGAGGGTTCTAGATGAAAGCGAGGGAGGGGACTCATGGGAGAGGGTGGATACACAGGACTAAAATGCGGAGACACAGCTGCTGGTGGAACCTACATATACATTTGTAATATCACAATTTAGTAAACAAACAATAAATTAAACCATAGTAAGTCGTAACAAATCAAATTAAAAGCATGCTTATAACTACACATTTTACCTATGTATATGGTGATGTGCCAATCCTTGGCAGGGGTGGCTGATCACCATAGTGACGAAACACCTGTGGACAACAAAATGCATGGATGTTATGAACATGTTAAACAAGTCATTATCTAGGAAAACAAGATATTCAAAAACATTGTATGAACTATCAACGTGTATGCCATAAATATAAATACTTGAGTAATATAAATGAGATAAGTAATAAGAAAATTGTGTGAGGTACTGAAAATACCTCCATGTGGGGTGTCGCAATTTTAGTTGCAGCTGCCATTGCTACATCCAGGTTGGGTGATTCTACGTTCTCCCATCTCGGTGTATCAGCTGTGAATAAATGTACATTGAAATAATAGTTTAAGTCAAACAAAAATACTTTCAAAATACTTTACAAGTTATAAAGTGATGATTGAAAAAACATTAAAAAAATTGTTGACCTGATGCATATAACAACCCTCGATCAAGCCACGGCAAGTGTGCCCGCAATGGGGACAAAGATGTGGCATTGTCCCCGTCGAACTGGAATTCCCAACATGGCTACCATCGGTCATGGGTCTATCCTGGCCCTGTCATGAAGGCCCTGCACCTGGATCTCTATCAAGGTCACCCGAGCTCTCCACTATAGTTGCTGCTACAAAGGAGGTGTGTCTGAGGAGACCATGTGCAATATTCCTCATTGCCACATCGATCTGATCAAGCTTATGGGGCAAATGAGGTGGCTGGGGAGAGGGGTTGGGGTCGCACCTCGGAGCTGGTGTCCCTCTCAGTGGGTTCCTCTTGGCAGCAGGTCGATCTTGGGCAGAGCCATGCCCAACACCCTGGAACTCGGTTATGTCAAAATAGTTGACATGTAAACCGAGGCAAAAATCAGCCCACAGTTGGCGAAGGAAGTACTGTGGAACCTCCCTATTATTGCAGGGAGGTTTATTGTACACCATGAACCACCTCTGCATCCAATTGTCTCCTCCACGGTTGGTAATGACACCAATCCATGCAAACATGTGGCTTTGTAATGTCCAGTGGTTGGCCTGTTTTCGGATTGGTGAACATACTATATAATTGGGCTTTTGTAATGTTCAAATCTTTTATTGCTTCCTTGGAGATGTCGGTGGAGTAGTACTCCCACATCCTAGCTCTAAATTGAGTCATGTCGGCGAGTTGCTGGTGTGCATGTATGAGGGAGTCGATTGAGTTCTCAATTGACGTGGCAAGAGACAATCGAGATGGTTCACCCGAGTTTCTAAGTTCGCGAGTGTGCACTCACATTTCATTTACATAGTGGTTAAGGTCATCTTGTTCAAAATTAGGTTGTGGGTTTTGGTTTCTTTCGGCATTGGGTCCAAGGTTTGGGTTTTCTTGTGTTCCACCGGACTCGAGGTTAACATCTTGTTCACTCATTGTCTCAGTTTACAATCTGCAATAGAAAATTGGTTCATTGTTTTCAAAATTTGAGAATTATTTACAATTAAATAAACCAAAAAAATAAAAAAATTGATACAAAGAATGAATAAAATGAAAACAAAACCTGAGATTTACCTATCAATCGCCCTATTGATGAGTTAGTGGGTGTTGTGGGGTGGTTTTGAAGTTGATTTGGGAAAGTTTGGTGGTTGGATCGACGCATACGCGGAGGTGCAAGTTGCGCTCAGCCAGCCCAAATTGAACAATGCGAAAATTGGGCACTGTTTTTTTTTTTAACAGAGGCGCGTGCGCGCATCAGAGGCGCGTGCGCGCATCAGAGGCGTGTGCGCGCATCAGAGGCGCGTGTGTGCCACTGTTGCGCACACGCGCCAAGAACATGTACGCACCTCGATTCAGTACCGAACCTAGCGACATGTGCGCGTTTCCTTAGGTGCGTACGCATCAATTTTTTTCTGCTAGCGCGCCCCTATTGCAACGAAAATGGGGACCATCTTCGTGCGCCCTCCCTTATATATATATATATATATATATATATATATATATATAAGAATGTTATTCCATCCATATCATATTTTTGAGAATTCAAGCAAATCTCATTAATTAATAATATCAAATACATTTGGTTTAGTTGTATCATTTTAAGTCATCATTGCTAATTGAACATTTTCTATTTTCAAATAATGAAATAATATTCCTAAGTCACTTTAGGAAAAGAATATTATGTATCTATTTTTTAATAGTTTATTAATTGCAATTCTTTTTATAAGTGAGTATCTAAATATCAAAGACGTTTGGTTTAGTTGTATTGTTTTAAGTCATTATTGTTAATTGAACATTTGCTATTTTCAAATAATGAAATAAAATTTTTAAGTCATTTTAGAAAAAAAAACTATTATGTATATATTTTGTTAACATTTTATTTATTGCAATTATTTTTATAAGTGATTATTTAAATATCAAAGACATTTGGTTTAGTTGTATTGTTTTAAGTCATTATTTCTAATTGAATCTTTGCTATTTTAAAATAATAAAATAACATTTTCAATTAACTTTCTAGAAAAATAAATATGATGTATATATTTTCTTTTAACAATTTATTAATTCTAATTCTTTTTATAAATAAAACCTTCTTAAAATAAATTAATTAGTTTAATTATCTATATATCCCTTTATGTCATTGTGAATCATAACTGATATTATTAATTAAAGTAATTTTTTTATAATTAATATTATTAATTATACTTACTTTTTATAATTGATATTATTGATTATAGTTATTCTTAAAAATGATTATAAATTTTAAATATAATATCATACTCCAAATTAATTAAGAATTCATTGAAAGTACAAAACATGCTTTTAATTGACCTTAATTAATAGATATTAAAGAAATGGTAGTTGATCCATGTCCAATTTGGGTTGATTTTCTCTAGTTTTCATCATCTTCTCGTTTTTCAACAAATAAAACAATCTTATTTATTTATTTGACATGAAATGTGGCATCAAATTTATATGTAATTGCATTCAATTTGTTTCAAACAAAATAGGATATACCTTCAATAAAAGGTGAGTAGGCCACCGTTCTACCGTTGTTTGCATTAAGTTTTGTAAGCCATGCTTTCACATTTATTTAAGCCAAACCAAGGATGGAGTTTGTGTAAACCATGATTTTACATTTATTCACATTTATTCAAGTCAAAAATTACTTTATGAATAAGAATGGGCAATTATTACTTAACGGAGTGAAACAGTATTAATAAGATTTAATGATCAATTATAAAACAAAGAAAATTTAACGAAACAGTATTGTTAATAGCCAATTAATCATTCAATTGATTATAACATTAGGAAATCCAGCAAAGTACATTTGGGCAGATTAAAAATGGTACTAAATAATCGAAAACACTCGTGTTTTATTAAATAAGAAACTTCATTTCATAGAAATATGACAATCCAAAATAAAAAGTGAGCTCCCATCAAAAGAAAATGAACATCACAAACCCTAAATCACGAAACCAAACCAGGAACCCTAAATCTGATGCGATTGGCCGCAGGCTTCATCTTCCTCTTCCATCGGAGCAGCTTCATCCTGCAACACCAGTGGCTTCAGCTGCTTGTGGCACTGGGTCATCTTAAAAAATGTAGGCAAATATAAATTGTGCACTGGGCCATCTTCAAAAATGTCGGCAAATATAAATTGTGCTATATCCTGTAGCGCATGGTCATATTCAGCTGCTTCTTCCATGTTATCTTCCGAAAAGTCGGCAAATAGAACTTGTGCTATATCCCGGAGCGGCCAAGGGTCATATTCAGCAAAGTTAATAGGCAATGGAAGTGCTTCTTCCATGATGTCTTGGTTTCAGCCAGTGAACCAAGACATCATGGAAGAAGCACTTCCATTGCCTATTAACTTTGCTGAATATGACCATTGGCCGGCTACAGGATATAGCACAAGTTCTATTTGCCGACTTTCCGGAAGATAACATGGAAGAAGCAGCTGAATATGACCATGCGCTACAGGATATAGCACAATTTATATTTGCCGACATTTTTGAAGATGGCCCAGTGCCACAAGCAGCTGAAGCCACTGGTGTTGCAGGGTGAAGCTGCTCCGATGGAAGAGGAAGATGAAGCCTATGGCCAGTCGCATCAGATTTAGGGTTCCTGGTTTGGTTTCGTGATGCTCATTTTCTTTTGATGAGAGCTCACTTTTTATTTTGGATTGTCATATTTCTATGAAATGAAGTTTTTTATTTAATAAAACACGAGTTTATTGGATTATTTAGTACCGTTTTTAATCGTGCCCAAATGTAGTTTGCTGGATTTCGTAATGTTATAATCAATTGAATGATTAATTGGCTATTAACAATACTGTTTCGTTAAATTTTCTTTGTTTTATAATTGATCATTAAATCTTATTAATAATGTCTCACTCCATTAAGTAATAATTGCGCATTCTTATTCATAAAGTAATTTTTGACTTGAATAAATGTAAAATCATGGTTTACACAAACTCCATCCTTGGTTTGGCTTAAATAAATGTGAAAGCATGGCTTACAAAACTTAATGCAAAGCACGGTAGAACTGTGGCCTACTCGCCTTTTATTGAAGGTATATCTAATTAAACCCATAAGATTAAACCAATAAGGTATGGAAAAGCAAGCGCTTCGATGCTTACCAATTCCCTTCATAATGGCGGTCTAACACACCAGAAGCTGGCAGTCATTCACAAATTAAATGCAATTACTGCATCTGTCACCTCAACGGGTGACAACGGTCAAACTTCCAACACAAATGTCTACAAATTATAAACTAACTGTGAACAATTTGTTTTCAAGGTTTTGAGAATTCAAGATAAAATTTTTGAGATAGTGCCACGCTTCAAAAGATGCCTAAAGATAATTTTTTGCACTTATCTATCGCTAAGCTGATACGAAACCCCATTTCCGTGTATCTTATCTCATCACTCACAAAATCTGGAGTTGTTCTGCAATGTAAATTTCAGACAGCAACTGAGGAGCATTACAATAACAACAACATAGTTACAAAAGCTATATGGTAAAAAGGAACTTTTGATATCAACCTATTAAAATACATATCACTATAATGTTCAAATAAATAGAATGAAATGAATAGCTTGGATGCAAGACTGGAAAACACCAAAATTTTCTACTTAACTGAATAATGAACAATAATTTTGGTACTTAAGTGAACAATGAACAATACATAGCGGATAGTAGCAACAAAGAAAACATAAATTTCAAACTAAGATCCATAGATAGAGCAATCTACCTAAATAAACCAATCACCTCAACCAATATACTAAAAACTTCAATGTCTCCACCTAAACTAAGTTGAGCTTCAAGCAGCCACCACAACCATACATTAGCTTCAGCTTGAGTCTGTTTTTTATTATACTAAAATCTATCAGTCCGACCTGCTCTACTCATTATCCTTCCAAACACAATCACTCAACTCATAAATGATGAATTCAACTGCAAGCATAAACCCATATAACACTAGAAACAGAGAGTCAATCTATCCAGCTGCTCTACTCCTTGTCCTTTCAAACCCAATAACTCAACTCAAAATTGATGAATCCAAGTGCAAGCTTAAAACCATATAACACAATAAACAGAGAGCCAATCTATCCATACGTGAATGGGATTAAGCTGGATAACAACAACCACAGTCAGAAAAAGCAATATCGGATAAATGTATGGAGACATATGGAAAAACAGTCAATAATCGAGCCCAACAAACTCCAAATAATTTTGTCAAAATTCTTCAGTTTTCCCTTCTTTAAATAAGAGAACAGTGTGTCAAGGAAAACTGTTATCAGACAAATCAAACAAACCCAAAGCAAGGTAAGTTAAGTGAAAATAAATCGCTTGGGGTTTGTTTGATGTGCGTGAGAGTAGTTTTCCTTGACACATTGTTCTCTTATTTAAAGAAGGGAAACTGAAGAATTTTGACAAAATTATTTGCATTTGTTGAGCTCGATTATTGAATGTTTTTCCATATGTCTCCATACATTTATCCGATATTGCCTATTCTGCTTGATGGTACAGATCTCCACTGTTTAGAGTTGCGAAATTCATATGCCTAGAGACGCTTACATCATCTTGGGGTTTGTTTGATGTGCGTGAAAATAAATCATTTAGTATTTCATGAACGTGCAACGATTTGTTTGCTTGGGCAGGATGGAAAATTGCATAACGTTTCAACATTAATAGCCTTGTATGCGAATTCGCCAAGGATTTGGCGAATGAGTTAATGAGAGAGGCCTTGTTATCAGCAACCAATAATTTCTGTAAAGCCACCCTTTCAGATCTCCGTCATAATAACTTTTTCCAGATCGCATCTAAACCCATTTAAGATCTTTTTTCTAGATCACATCTAAACACATTTTATATCTCATAATATTTTTTCCGATATCGCATCTAAAGTCATTTCAAATTCATAATATTTTTTTCAAAATGGCAACAATAACATATTGCAGATATGTTTAAAACAAAATATATTTGGATATATAAAATAACCCAAAGAAATATGAATGGAACACAGAAAACTTTAATTGGAAAACCTAACTAAACCACACGAAAGGAAAGGATAACATGTACAAATTTATTATTCACAAAACTATAAAACTATAGGCATCAAGATTCAGCACAATTTCTTAAATCTTGTATTTCACCTAGATGTAAGAGGAAGAATACATATTTATATCTTTTCATTATACAAATACCACGACCCTAAACCAAGGGCCAAAAACCACAAACCCAAAACTATGGATTTAAAAACATGGCCCAAAATCTTATTTAGCTAATTCTCAAAGAAAATGAAAAAAGTCATAAATATTTTTTGTTATTTTCTTATTTGGACTCATATACAGCAATATCCCACTTGAAATAAAATAAGAGCTAGCAATTCGTGAGTGGAGTTAGGATGAGTGGGATCTTCTCTCGAACAACATGTTCAAAACTACTAAAAAATGACTCATAAAGATGAAAGCCATAAGATAGCCCTTTAAAATAGCTTTCCATCCTTATATCATAATCCCACATCTAGGCTGGGGCATTGGAGAAAAAAGGATTTTGGTTTGAATTCAAAGTCATGTTTTGCACAATTTGTCTTGGAAACAACATGAAAGTCAAATCAAATGTAGAACCATGAACCTATGTTAAAAACTTAACACCATCATGAAAACCATTAATAATGCATATGAGCAAGTCTTCTATGCCAAAGTTCACTTAGCTCCATGGAGTCATGTACCATGGCATGTTCAGGTTGACCCTTCAAATGCATCATCCCTCTTGCTCTCCAATCACTACTGCATCATCGATTGTTTTACCCTTTGGCCACATTAGGACTTGGCCATCTACAAATGCAACCCTCATGCCTTTTTCATCCAATGCAAAGATGGAGAGAAGATTCTTCTTGAGCCCAGGTACATAAAGGACTTCTTTCATCTTCAAAGATTTTCCAGAATCTAGGTTGTAGGAGGATTCACCACTTCCTTTGATTGGGTATTGATAATCGCGTGTGTGCAAGAAGATGAGGGTCACTTTAGATGCAATGCTACTTTTTTCAAAACTCGTTCCTAATACATAAAACATAACGCGTTTCTGATATTTAGCACCTGCCATGGTAAGACCCGAGCCTAACATGTCATTGGACATGTAGGATAGGTAACCATAACGCGTAAGCGTTATGTAGTTACAAAATGCGTACGCGTTATGTAAATCAAAAAAAAAAATTAAATACACAGTCCCGACGATTGCCGACCACCTGCGGCACTCACGCATCTGAAACGCAAAATAGAGGCGAAATAGACCCTGGACGAGGACGATTTGTGGCCCACTCAAGTATCGGTGTTGCTCGATTTAGCTGGAGGGGAGACAAATTCACAAGTGGATTGTCATCTAATCAGGTAATTCATTCACCCATACCATTTTTTTGTCATTTCTTAACCTAAATTTCTATTTCTTTATTGTTTAAAACAACCTAGTTTTGAATATTGATAAAATTGAGAATAACCCAATCTCTAATTAAATTCACATCTCCCTCAACCAAGATGAGTGAATAATTAAAATGAATCCCTTTTCAAAAACTCAAAAATTCATAATCCAACCAAAAATTGAAAAAAATAAAACTCCCCCCTTTCTACAATGTATTCATCTAAGTCACCCGACACGAGGACACGGGACACGAGTGTCCCCACCAGGCTTCAAATTTGAAGCCTTCAGGCCACTTCAAATTTTACCCACACGTCATAGAAGGCCACTTCAAATTTTACCATGCAAAAAAAATTTAATTTCATGGTAAGCCCTTCAATAATTAAATTAACCACTACTGTTTAAAATTGCAACAGAAGGGTAGCTTCAAATTTGACCCATCAACAATTTTTAGTGGGAAATTGGGAATGCAGCTACTAGCTAGGTGACTTGGGAGTGGGACTCGATTACTCTCCAATATCCACGTGTTCGATCATCCATGGATCATGGACCATTGGGGCCTCTAATAATATCATTGAGCAACTTACGTGGAAGGGCTTACACTGATTAGCCCATGGCTTGAACGCTTCGAACTTCTCGTGTTTGTAGCGAGCGCTTACGTGTTTAACACATTTAATGGCATCAACAAAATTATTAAACCTGGTAGGTGGCTCATACGTGTTGTTGCTAGCGGGCTTACCAAGTTACAAGTTATCACATACCAATTCGTGAATGCTGACTCCGTGAGTTAATTGAGTATTCAATGTATAATATATTATGTTAATGTGCCCCCGCAAATTTGGCATTTCAGACAAAATCCACAATCCATAAACTTCTTGTAATGTTGCAGGTTGTTGCTCCTGCCTGTGGCCCCTACCTATAGCCCTGTGTTTTCTTTGTTGTATCAAGTTAATCCTACTGTCTACGGCTCCCAGCCTCACACCCTGTGTTTTCTTTGTTGTATCAAGTCAATCCTGCAGCTCCCGAGTTCCACCTTCTGTTTTCTTTGTTGTATCAAGTCAATGCTCGAATTCCATGCTTCCATGGTTACGACCATCAATATATAATATTGCATGAATAGAAACAAGCTTTTTCTTATACCCCTATTCCACTGTGGTTGAGCTACTTCCAAGTTCCACCTACCCTATCTCCTCCAGTCCTCCAGGAGAGTTTGTCAAATATGGTTGTGTTATATGACATATATAATGTTCAGTGCTGCTATATCCACTGAAAAATAAAGCCTCTCAACTTTACTACGTCAGTAAACATTGAAATTTTGATGTACTATTACATTTTCAAATGAAAAGAATAACTTATTTTTACATGGCAGCATTGAAGGGTTCAATATCTCATAGCCCTCCATAGTGAAATGGGACCCCACCCTTCAAATTTGATCCCTGGTCCCCACTAGACACGGTGACCCCCGGAATTAGGACACGTAGGACATGGTGACCCCCGGAATTAATATATTTTTAAAATATATTAAAATTTAAAAATATAGACATATAGATCCAATAAAATTTAACATTTACAATTACAAATATTCAATAGAAATTACATTTACAATTACAAATATGAAATATTCAATAGAAATTAGATCATTCACAAATCACAACACATTTGTCATTCACAACCACAAATCACAATGAGACATTGAGACACATAGATGCAAACTCATCACTGCCCTGATCCTCCTCCTCCATGCCTGAATCAACAAACTCATCACTGCCCTGATCCTCCTCCTCCTCCTCCTCCTCCTCTCTGCCAATCTGACTAACTTACTTTTTAATTGTCAAATGTTTAATTTTAAGTTTTAAATGTATGTAAGTGAATGCCATTAAATTGCTTACTTGAGTTTGATTTAATACATGTTCAATTTTGAAGAGACGTCATTATATACCATGTATATGTTTCTAATGATTTTCGTATTAATGTCTTTATTGCAGTTGCGGCTATGGATACCAATGCCGAGATATTGATTGAGCTTGCCCACTTGAGGGGCATAAGTGCAGTTTTTAGTGGTGGTGACAGGATTCGCCATTCACTTGCATCAACCTTGGATGCAATTGTGGACACAATTTCACAATTGACCAATGTACTATATGATATTGCATCTTACAGAGAAAGAAAAAGACAACAATATGCTGATGGGCTAGACTACAATGCAATAAAAAAGTTGAAAATATCCAAAGAGCTCATATTTGCATTATTTAGGGACCCTCGGATGGGGGAAATCCCAAATGCAAACAGGCCGCATATCTCTATTGAGTGGTGCACGTTTCAACCATTTCTTGATAACTGGATGGACAGATGGTACATGGTTTTTGATATGCCACCACACAACAACAGGGAAATTCCCTTATATTTCCTTCGAAAGATGTACGCAGAGTTCGTGTTGCATAAACATGTTAACTATTTTGACATCTTGTAGTTTCAGGGGATCGGTGGGGGGATGCCCCAAAACCGACCCAATGCCAGGCTTCGAGACCAGGATCGCCCTATCCCTGCACCTCGCAGGCAGTTTCCTGGGCCAGATGTCCCACCTGCACATCGTATTATTCCGCAGACACGGGATGCATTTTTGAGTTTGGCACGGGCGGTTGTTTGCCATGGAACGATGGTTCAACATATGGGTGAGGAAGGGACATCTGTCCCTGGTGTGGTACATACACCAACTCGTCACCATGCAGGACCATCTACTAGTGCAGGACCATTAGGACCATCCACTAGTGCAGGACCATGAGGACCATCCACTAGTGCAGGACCATCGACACATCCCCATCCTAGTACTGATCCTCACGAGTGCACATCATGTGGTCGTCCCTGCTATGGTATTGCCTCAGATGTTGCCTTCAGTGGGTTTTTGAGAGAGGTATGTTGATGGTTAATTGTAATAAATTCTTCATTTATTTTCGTCTTTGTACACATATATATAGTTTGAGCTAATATATTAATTTTGTGAACTTGCAGTTGATGCTTTATGCCGGCAGTGAAGCCCCAGAGCCGGATGTTCCAGACTCTACAGGGGGGCATGATGCTACCCCTTTGGTACGCCCATCTTATATACCACCTATTGCCGTGTCTCACACCGAGGTAAACATTTTAAAATTTCAGTTTTTTAATACTTGTTAATTTGTTAATTTCCACATACTTTACATTTTAGTTCATTAATGCTATCTATGGTCTAATATTTACAATTATTAAACTTGCAGATGGAAGATCCTTCACTGGGGAAAGGTAATGTGGAGGTAGTACCCATGGTCATACCGTCCCATGAAACATCTGGGCTCCAGGTAAACAATTAAAAATGACATTTTTTAAATACATGTTTGTTTGTTGAATCATGCATGTCTAACTACATGAACACTTGCTGACTGTAGGCACCATCCGAGACATCTGGACCATTGCCTGGATTTGTATCTCCCTCCAGGCCATTCGTGAACAAGGGTCGTGTGTATGTGAGGCGTTCTACTCCTAGAAAGACTCCAGCTGCCCACGACCATGGGCTTACTCACACCATGGTAATGTATATCCTTCGATGATATTTGTTGTTTAACTTGAAATCCGGTGCATAAATTGTTTTTGTTAATGTTTGAATTGCATGTTTACTGCATCAGGAACTCGAGTTGTCTACTCAGAACCTCAAATCGATGGTTGATGCAGCAGTTAGTGCCGCATCTGCAATGGAAACTGATCACACACAGGTATGTAACTATTTCAACATTATCTTTACATAGTTTATTATTGTTGTCTATTGTTTATTCATGCATTTCTAACTATTTCAACATTTTTTCATTGTAGCCACCACCAGCAGGAGCAGTTCCTGGCCCCCCTGGTTCGACCATCCTGGATGTTCAACCAACTGCTGCATCTGCTACACAAGCAACGCAATCTCATTTGTCAGTTGAGGTGAGATGTCCTTCAGTGACCAAGTGTTTCATGCACTTTCCATGCACCAGTTGATAATTGTTGAGCTAATGTATTAGTGTACATAGTTAGTTGAATTTAACAATTGATATTTAATTTGCAGGATCCAGGGATGCACATTGATTCTAGAGATGTGCCTAGAGGATCAACGTCGGGAAAGAACAAGAGGAAGCTTGAGTTTTGATAGTTTTGGATAGTTTTGGACACATGTGCTTTTGGATACTTTTGTATATATATGTACTTTTCGATACATTCAGTTTTGGAGACATGTACATTGACTTTATTGTGCATGTACTTTTGGAGGCATGTACATTGACTTCATTGGATACATGTACTTTTGGATATACATGTACTTTTGGAGACATGCACTTATGGATACTTTTGGATATATATGTACTTTTGGATACATGTACTTTTGGAGACATGCACATTGACATTTCACTTATAAATGAATGATACATTTCACTTTGTATTTGTTCTTCGATTTCCACGTGTTCTTGTGTCAATCTAATGTGTTGATTTGTGTGGATTATCTATTACTCATGAATGCACTATGTCAAAAGAACAAACTATTATATTCAAAGGTTTCAATGAATTCACTACATGCATGCACTAATTGGTATCTAATTAAAATTTGTGATTTTGGATGATCATTACAAGTTATGTCAAAGTTCTTGCTCATGTAATTTAATCAAACTAAATGAAATACAATGTTTTTCAAGGTTTCAACGAACTCACTCATGCACACCCATTGCCATCAACTACCAATGAAAGTCTAACATTATGAGGTTCTTCTTTAAAAATGGGTAATATTTCCTTGATGATCGTAAATTGAGAACCATTTGTAGCCACTCATATAATACCATCTTCACTTATCTTTGTACATGATAATCCATAAAATGTGCTATGTTTTTTAACCTAAACAATCATCAAAAACCTAGAATTATAGGGATATGACAAAGAACCTTATGGGGCACCTTATATATTACCTAATTAGTTCAATATATATTGATCCCACATTCATGGCATTTTAAATTTGTTGCATGCTATCCATAATATATCATTTGATCATAATTAGGAAAACCATCAATTGTTTGATACTCCTTTCTTGTATCTTTCATAAGGGCACACAATTCTCAATATGTGCAAGGTAAAGTATTTGATGGTTATAGGAAAATATTACCTAACAATCTATAAGAAAAAATCAATTTATGTACTAAATAATGGATATCGCAATGTAGTTATTACAATCACAAAAAATATTAAAAACTTATATTTATCATTAGAGTTATTGTGTATACATTAGGATCTTTGTCATACCATTGTTTGAAATGTCATTCAATACCTTCAATTTTATCAACATCAAATTAGTAGACAAAGTGACTCATCTTTGATCTCTTGTATAGGCCTTTGTGTGCCTTATCAATAAGATGTACATCATGAATATTATCATAGGTGCATCCTCATCCATGCAAACAAAGGTGTCATGGATCAACCTATTATCCCTTTATTCTCAATAATATTAGTATCATTATCTTCCATAGGATCAAATTCAACTCCATCACCCCCATTATTGCAACTCTAAATTGCAGCCTTAGGAGTTTTGATCATGTGTTTTTGTCTCTTTAGGAGTTTTGAAATATTATACTCTTTCAAAAATAATATGGAAGTTCAAATATTTAAAAGTGGCTTAAATTATAAAATGGGTGGAAATTCACCAAGTGTTCGTGAACGACATTTTCATGCGACTTGCAACTCGACATAACTCGGAAACCGGACGTCGGACCGACGAACCGTCAACTCCGTTGGTCTCCTGGCGTGCAATTACCTCTAGGGGGCCCTCTCCCTCGTCTCCCCATGGCCTAGTGGCTTCATTGTGCATTCATTTCGTAAACTAGGGTTTTGCTCAGTTTAATTGCATGCAATCTCGCATTGGTGGGTCAACTCTGCAAAAACCTCCCCTGAGCCAGTGTTTCCAATGTTCCCACGTCGGCATTGCCCACACACACTTGCGGGAGCCAACGGCACGCAATCTTCCTGCTCCATTTGCTTTTTGGCTCCCGGACGAAAATTCACCAAGTGTCCGTGAACGACATTTTCATGCGACTTGCAACTCGACATAACTCGGAAACTGGACGTCAGACCGACGAACCGTCGACTCTGTTGGTCTCCTAGAGTGCGATTACCTCTAGGGGGCCCTCTCCCTCGTCTCCCCATGGCCCAGTGGCTTCATTGTGCATTCATTTCGTAAACTAGGGTTTTGCTCAGTTTAATTGCATGCAATCTTGCATTGGTGTGTCAACTCTTCAAAAACCTCCCCCGAGACAGTGTTGTCAGTGTTCCCACATCGGCATTTCCCACACACACTTGCGGGAGCCAACGGCACGCAATCTTCCTACTCCGTTTGCTTTTTGGCTCCCGGACGGAAATTCACTAAGTGTCCCTGAGCGACATTTTCATGCGACTTGCAACTCGACATAACTCGGAAACCGGACGTCGGACCGACGAACCGTCGACTCCGTTGGTCTCCTAGCATGTGATTACCTCTAGGGGGCCCTCTCCCTCATCTCCCCATGGCCCAGTGGCTTCATTGTGCATTCATTTCGTAAACTGGGGTTTTGCTCAGTTTAATTGCATGCAATCTCGCATTGGTGGGTCAACTCTGCAAAAACCTCCCCTGAGCCAGTGTTGCCAGTGTTCCCACGTCGGCATTTCCCACACACACTTGCGGGAGCCAACGACACGCAATATTCCTGCTCCGTTTGCTTTTTGGCTCCCGGACGGAAATTCACCAAGTGTCCCTGAACGACATTTTCATGCGACTTGCAACTCGACATAACTCGAAAACCGGACGTCGGACCGACGAACCGTCGACTCCATTGGTCTCCTAGCGTGCGATTACCTCTAGGGGGCCCTCTCCCTTGTCTCCCCATGGCCTAGTGGCTTCATTGTGCATTCATTTCGTAAACTAGGGTTTTGCTGAGTTTAATTGCATGCAATCTCGCATTGGTGGGTCAACTCTGCAAAAACCTCCCCCGAGCCAGTGTTGCCAGTGTTCCAACGTCGGCATTGCCCACACACACTTGCGGGAGCCAATGACATGCAATCTTCCTGCTCCGTTTGCTTTTTGGCTCCCGGACGGAAATTCACCAAGTGTCCCTGAACGGCATTTTCATGCGACTTGCAACTCGACATAACTCGGAAACCGGATGTCGGACCGACGAACCGTCGACTCCGTTGGTCTCCTAACCCGAACCTGCCTAGACACTTTGGAAACTAGGGTTTTGCAGGTCCATGATGATGATGATGGTGATGATGATGAAGATGTTGATGATGATGGCTTGGTCTAAGGTGGTGCTCTCAAATAGCTAATTCATTATGAAATATTTAACAAGACATGAATTAAATTTAATATAAGTGTATTGTTTAATATAGTGAGCATGAATTGAATTAATTTTGTTGGGTGAAGCCAATAACCAACATGATGAACATAATATAATTTTAGGGTTTACTGATCATATGTAAAAAATGGCATATTCATAAACTTGACATACAAGAGAACTTTTGGCATATTTATAAACAACGTAAACGTAAATTTGGCATATCAAGAATGCAAAATTGACATATTCATATGAAACATACATGTGAAAATTGAGCATATATCAATATTCAATTACAAATAGTATAAATAGTATAGTATTAAAAGTATGTAACGTACCTCATCATGCTAGATCCCACCTATTATCATACAATCAAGCCCTCCGGATCATCTCTTATACTGATGGTCTCCATTAGTCTCTCGTGCTCTGTATCCGGTAAGAAGTAGCGTACCTTCGATGTATTTCGACTAGGCATTGTTCGTACCTGAAGGTTTGTGCCAATGATTAAGTTGGTAAAGTGATACACACTTGCACCTGGTTTGTAATCCCTGTAAACATATCCACCCTTCTTTCTTCCATTGTTGTCCCGTGTTAAGTATTCACCTTTAACAACCATAGACCCAGTTGGAAAGTGGTTGTTTTCATCGTCAGTCATGGACACAATGAGGGTTTGCTTTCCATCTATACAACGTGCCAACCAGTATTCATCACCCCATTCAGTATCTTTTGAGGCAACCACTGCGTATATGTGCCCTGCATTATATGATTGTAGGTATATGATCAAAATATTTTTCGTGCGATACAAGGTCATTAATGTGCATTTGAAGACTACGTAAACAAACAAAAAATGTTAAGGAAATGCATCATACCGAGTTGTACAAGGTCTGAGACATGATCAAAATCTGCAGAAATAGATGATTGGTCTTCTTCCAACGGAGTTAACTCAACAATTGCACGCTGATCAAGTGGAAGTGATATATGATCCCATCCATCAACCCAATCCAATGATTCACACCCATCCCAGTCACCATCACAACAAGGCGGGCAAAAACAAGCGAGTTTTCTGGTCCAAATTTCAAATACTGGGTTATCAGAGCTTCGAACCGAATGAAAGCCACGAGTCTTAGGCACAGTCTTGCATTCCCATGCATGTGAACGATCTATGTCTACCACCTCCCAAAAAAATCTCTCCACATGTCTCTTTCTTGTGGATTCTACTCGCATAGTTGATTCCTCTCCCATTACTGACGTGCACCACCTGACTATAGATTGAGCATTTAGAATAGTAGATTTTGTAGATAATTTCAATTCCTCTCTTCGTAGGGCTGTTTTGACACATGCTCCGGCTCCATCATGCTCTCCTTTACCATGCCCAGTCTCAAAATAGTTCCACATATGTGGCACTTTGTAGTTTTTATGCAATGAACACAACCACTGAAATATGCGTGCATTTTTTAACTGACCAGCACACCCATCAGACCAAATCCAGTGTCGATCCATTTGTATGTTCCTTCCCTTCAAGTGATCATAGAACATGATGAAGCAATGACGTACATAGTGGAAGTCGTGGCACCTATCATCACTTATGTAGAAGTGATATTCCTTCAGAATTTCTCTTTTCTCTTCAGTGCTATTTGGGCCATGCCTATATGTGATATGGACCATCAAGGAAACCTGCTCAGAGTGATAATACAGACTTTGGATCTCATTTTGAGGTTGCAGAGTGTAGTTCTCGGCAAAATCAACAACTGAAAGTATAGTACCAAGGGGAAATGTATCTCTGCATATTCTAAACTTCTCATCCTGCCATCGTGCCACGTGGACATGCTGAACATATTGATGTGTCTTTTCAATAAATTCCTTGATGAAGTCACTAACTTGTACCTGGTGACACAAAATGATCTCAATGTCAGTTTTTTGTTGTAAGTAAGGATTGAAATGTAACCGTTACAACATAATTTTATAGATATAAATGCATACCTGAGATGTCACCAATTGTATTTTTTTGCTTTCTTTCCCTGGGACTATTTCATAGTTGAAATATTTGAAACTTTTCATGTCTGTAACCATTTTCTCAAATTCACTGTCTCCATTCTCGTGCATACATTGGCTCAATAATGCCATTCCAGCACAGTTGGAGCATGTTCCATCCAAACAAGATTTTGCATAGTATGTTTGCCCCTCGGGCCTATTGCACATGATGCTATGAATGAATTCTCTTGATGAAGTCGGTGGTATTGTCATGGAGCAATCCTGCACAACGTTAGTATGCAACACACGATGAATGTACAAAAATGTTTCATAGTAATATTCATATTCTACATGGTATCTACAACAACAACTGTTACGAAGAGTATTTATTCTAACATACCATGGCTTACATTTCTCAGAAGATCTTTGCCCCAAGTTCAATTGTCTATGCTCAATCTTAAATTTCTTGTAAAGCTCTGTCTGTGTTATATCAAGAAGATGCTTAGTATGTGGTTCACGATCCTTTGAACCCCTTCTTAGTTTTAGTACATCCTTTCGGTTTGAACAAGGCCTTGTGTGATCATGCCAAAAACTATGCACTAGTCCCTTTACTGCATCAACTAGCTTCATGTCATGACGTGGCAACCGACCAACAAAGGCCCAAAAATCTGTCTGATCGGTTGTGTCAAGATGTTCTCTTC
>BSBM01000902.1:2505000-2520000 GCA_027924585.1 Larix kaempferi
TTCTCATTCCCTTCATCTCTCCCCGATCAAGCTTCCAACATCCTTCTAAGCCCTTGACCCTTTCCCACCCCTATTAAATATTAACCATAGATTCCCTTGACCCTTCCCCACCCCTTCTCAAATATTAAACAAAAATTCCCTTGAATCTTCCACACCCCCTTTTTCTCAAGTATTAAACATGTATTTTATGATTTCAATAACGCGAGCGCATTTTGTAACTATATAACGCATACGTGTTATGTAGTTATATAACGCGTACGCGTTAAGTAGTTATATAATGCGCACGCGTTATGTAGTTTTATAACGCGTACGCGTTATGTACATCTAAAAGTGCGGCAATATTTTTGAATTTAAACAGGCCGAGTCACATGCTCACATGTCAACAATAATCCTATGTGTATGCTTTGGAGTTTGCTTCGGTAATTCCAAACCTGTGCTATGTTAATGAAAAACCAAAGCTAATTGGGTATTTCTTCTAGTTTCTGGAGAAGCCTGTGCTTAGCCACTCGTTACAATATGCTACACAAAGTCATTTTCGACGAAATCTTAGACACAAATAGCATTTTTTCTGCAGATTCCAAATATGTAACTTTTATTTTGAAATATTAATTTTTCCTATTTTCTTTCTATTTCTTTTCTGTCCTACCTCCTTAACTCGTGAAATACACTGTTAGTGTTTCTTCCATAACTTTTTCAATTCTCAATCATTTCAAAAAAAAATTGTATGGTGCACAAGAGGACACTAACCTCCACATTCTATGAAAAACCCATTTCAAGATTTTTGCATTAAGACCTTCAAAGGCTCTACCCACAAAAGAGGTACTATTTTCGAGGTTTGATCACTTAGACAATTATAAAAAAATTATAAAATTACTAATTTAATTTTCAAAAAATAATGGCGCACAAGTGCTATGTGTTCTCTACATGCATGTCGATTTTTGTAGCTTGATTCCATCATTTAGGCCCTCAAAGGCTCTACCCACAAAAACATATACCTTATCATTTGCCTGAAAAATAAAAAGTGTCTGTTAGGAAAAATGAAATTTGACATAGCTATGCAAATTTTCAATACATAAAAGTTATATATTCAGAAACGTGATTCAATTTCCTACATTTCATCTTTTTTACTCAATGCAAGATATTTTGCGTAAGTAGATCAAAAAATCCAAGTAAGTTGAGGGATGCCTGCTTTTTCAGTTTTCTATTGCATCTAACACGCCAAAAGTGACCCTCATTAGCTTGCACTGACCCAATCATCCCAGGTTTCATCTTATGGGGTGATTCATGTTCAGATAGGTTCACAAAAGATTCCTTAAACCCAGTCATGTGTTTGGAAGCCCCACTGTCAATTAACAAATCATTACAACCATGGGAGAGGTTAGAACATACTCTTCTTCACTTGATGAGTCATCATTATTATCATCACTTTCTGCCCTAGCCTTCTTCTTGGGTGGTTTATCATCCTCGACAATATGAGCATGAAACCTTCTTTTGTTGCCCTTCTTCTTGTTGTTGAAGTTGTTGTTGTCCTTCTTGTTCTTGGGACAATTTATGGCAATATGTCCTTTTTCATTATAGGTGAAGCATATTCTTCTTTCTTTATAGTGATGTGAAGATTTCTTGGAGTGAGATGGCTCTCTCTTGGACTTCAATTTCTTGGTGTCAGCTGTGAGAGCTTGATCTTCATTCCCCATCTTTCCTTCTCGTGCCACAAGCCTTGCGTCTTCTTATGAGCATTCTTCTCGTATTTTGTTGAAGGATACCAACTTCTTTCTTGCACAGATTCCTTGAATGAAGGAGTCCCATGACCTAGGTAGGCCATTCCGAGTGGTCATGACAACTTCACCATTCTCCACCATTTCATCCGCTGCTTCTAGTTGTTCCTTGATCTGGGATACCCTTGAAAAATAAGATTGAATGGTTTCTCCATTCTGAAACTTTACTCCTTTTAATTGGTTCCGCAGGGTCATCTTCCAATTTATGTTCTTCCCTTCAAATACCTTGATCAAAGAGTCAAACATCTCCTTGGGTGTCTTTAGAGAAGACACATGGGGTATGAGATGGTCTTTGATAGAATCAACAATGATTCTCTTTACCTTGACCAAGTTCTTCTTATGCAATACTTTAGCCTCTTCATCCTCTGGGATAGGGATGTTTTCTTTTATATATGAGTCCAACTCATTCTCTTCCACGATTAACCCAATCCTATACTTCCAATCTCGGAAGTTATCAGCCCCTTCAAGCTTATCCTCAAGCTTAGTGTGGAGAGACATCTTAAAGAGTACTTCAAATGGAAATATAAAAGATTTAGGTCTTACCACTTGAAATGCTCAAAACTCGATCTCATCCCGGATTAGGGTTTGTGAGAAAAACCCTAAAAATTCAAAATGTGAATTTAAACTTTCTGAAAGGATAGAAAGATGTGCCTTGATGAGCTGATCAGCCCGGTGTATTTAGAATTTGAGATCAGCAAAGCTTTACCCTTCAGATTTGTCTTTTTGTCCTTCGAGATTCACTGGGGAGAGTCCTGAATTAAGGTTTGAGTTTCGTGGAAATCTACCCAGCCAAAAATCTCGATCCAAAGCTATAAACTTCAATTTTTGCAAGGAGCTTCCAACTATGTCTTCAGATTTCAGAAATTCCTATTTTTGTGGAAACCCTAATTTTTAGGGCCGAATCTGAAAATGCTTAGAATTGAATTCTGATACCATGTTAAATTTTGAGCATTAATTCACAATACTCTAGGATCTTCACTGAGAGAATAACATATACAATATATCAATGCATAAAAATCACAATAAGCATGACAAGCATCACAAGAATCGAAAGCATGAGAGACAAGAGACACGGAGTTTCTGTGGGGAAAACCCTAAGGTGAAAAACCCCACAACTTCCTCGGAGATGGAGAGAGCAATGGCTCAACCAAAGTACAACCAAAATACACTAAGATAGTCTCCTAGTAGCAGATGATGCTCCTCCTCACTAGTGTGCCACTTTCTGAGTGAGAGAAGTGTGAGTTTCGGAGTAATGAAAATAGAGATCTCCCGATCTCTATTTATACTAGCCTCTTTACCCAGTTACACTATGGGGCCGACTTGTCTATATAGATACATCCACAATATAATATATATTTCAGGGCCGACCCCACACATGGTGGTCTAATAACCCATCGGCAAGTACAAACACTTGTGACACTTGTCAATCCACATGACGACACTTCCTTATAGAGGAATAACACCTCTATTATAAGTGTACAATAAATATATATGAAATACATAGATGAAATACATTTCGAAGTTACATATACATCAACAACAGATTCCGGATATGTAATTTTTTATTAAAACTATTATTTGTTCCTATTTTTTAGTTAATTTCAATTGCACTAATGTCAATCTCACACAAAGAGTAGGTTATTTCTTCCATCTATAACTTTTTATTGGCTCACGTATTTTGAAAACGGAAAAGAACCCGCACAAGTACACACAAAAACATACATCCTAAAAAAAAATTGTTGATTGATTAGGTTAAGACCATGATATCGAGGGCTAACGCTCGGCCCAGTCATTTTAGGGATGGGTTGACTTTCTTAATTAAACAAAAAATTAAAATTAACATAAATAAATATGGAAAAATAACACAGCACTAGAACGGCCTATTATCTACGACTGTATATAATTTTTTTAACAAAAATCCACCATTTGAATACCGAACCAGAGGGCTAATGCAAACATATTCATTATATTTTCTTAAAAAAATAACATATTAACCTTAGAAGAACCCCATTTTTTGGGAGTTATACTTAATTTCCATAAATAATATTTATATATTCTGGAAGGTAATCCGATTTTCTACGTTTGATCTTCTTACGCCATATTCTAAAAAGTTGTGTAGGTAGCTCTAATATTGCTTTTTGACGTTCAGATTTTTGTTTTTCCAGAAGTCCATTGCGACTAACGCATCATGAGTGGCCAGCATTAGCTTGCACCAGCCCTAATCTATTCATAATATTTCTTAGTGCGATTTGCTATTTTAGAAATGTTCAATTTTCATCATAAACCTAATTTAAAAATGATTGAGTTACAACTTAAAACCTAACTTACTTTCTATTTTAGTTTCAAACTATTACAAAATTTGATGAATGTAGTGTTATGGGTTTATAACTCTCTCCCTAGATTTTCAATCCTAATATTATGACAAATGGCATGCATATAATATGGAAACTTAAGATTTCATTATTGATTCTAGTATTAATATTTTCTAATCACTTATTGAAAAACATACTAGGCTTTGATCTAACTTAAATTTCATTTTTAATAAAATTTCTTCATTAATAAAAATTTCTAAGTAGTTCTTGTGATTATTCATATAAATATATGAATATCAAAACTTGAACCTATATCAAAGCTAAATATTCTTAGAATTTCTTGTTTGTCTAACCCATTCAACATGACACTAGTCTAACCTTGAACACAAATTTATGTATTTAATATTCAATTTCTTTAGATAAAATTAGACTAAATACCAAGATATGATTATGGCTCATGCTTAAAAACAAAGATGGGAGAATCCATATATTCTATAAATATATTTGAATGCTCATTTTTTTTATCAAAATAATTGACAAAATTAATCAAAATCATTGAAAACGCTTTCATATTTTCATGAAGACACATTGTATTTTTTGGAAAACTATAAGCATATGTTATAGATCACCTTAGATTAAAGTAGGTGTTTTAGTAGGATATTTAAAAGCATGGCTTGGCCACTCATGAACGGGGAATAAAAAACAGTTTCATACACAACTTTAATATAAATCTAAAAAAAGAAAGATAATGAAAAAGAAGGAAATTTTATGTCCAATCGAACATCATCCTCTTCCTTGGACATGGTATATATGGAATGCAAATAATTCATAAGTAGTCAAACACTTTGGATTAACCATACATAAGTCTACTTATAGTTTTTTTTCTACTTTGGTAAAGTTTCTCTTATTGGTGCTATCAATATCATACCAATTAGATATTGTTGAAAGAAACAAAACTTGGTTACTACATTTATTATAAGCAATATTTGCAATTTTTTAATGTCTTTCACTATAGGAAATTGTACAGTGAAGGTGAGAGTTACAACAATGCTAGTGTTGATGCTAACATTCACAGTTTTTTCCCTCTTGTTAAAAGAAACATCATCATAGGGATCATGGGTTGCAACTACTTTTAGCTATTAGCATTGATGTCCTTACCATGTGATTCTACAATTTGTACCTCCAAGGACATAGGCATAATCTAGATCAATGTGCAAGTAATATTTTGGAACATTTCCCCTAGGCACACACAAGCTTCAAGTCCCTTGTACAATAGGGGTGGCGGTTGTCAGGGTTGTAGTAGTAGTAGTTAGAGGGATTGTAGGGGGTTTGAGGATGTGCAATTGTTAGTGTGGTTGGTGTTGTTATTACAATAAGTATTGTTATGAGCATGGGGAAGGGGACGTTGTGCTAGGTATGTATAACAAGAATGAAGTGTTGTGGAGGTTAGAAGAGTGGTGAGTGCAATTTTTTTAAACTACTACTCAACCCATCCATATACTTTCTAGTTGCATCAAAAGACCTACCAAAAAATAGTTAGAAAAATGATGACAATGCACAATTCAAATTCACACTCAACACACATTTTCTTCTTTATCAAATATTTCCATCTATGTAAAGTGGTTTAAGGTAATAGTTCTCAATTTGAGGGTCTAGGTTTAAAGTCCACTTCTCACAATATAACCAACAAGTTATTGTTTTTATTCTTTATTTAATAAAAAATCATTTTTAACATCAAACAATAAATTGTTATGTAAAATGTTTTTCTTTTCATTCTTTGCTTCTTTTAAATAAAATATTCTAACGTAAAACAAACATGTTATTGTTAGTTATATATATAAGAATGTTATTCCATCCATATCATATTTTTGAGAATTAAAGCAAATCTCATTAATTAATAATATCAAAGACATTTGGTTTAGTTTGGTTTAGTTGTATCGTTTTATGTCATCATTGTTAATTGAACATTTTCTATTTTCAAATAATGAAATAATACTAAACATTTTTTTTTAAATAGAAACATTATTTACTTTAGTTTTGTTAAATAGAAGCATTATTTCTTTTTTTCTTTTTCTAAATAGAATGAAATCTCATAAAAACAATGAAAAGTGTTATTAGTTATTATTATTTTTTAATGAAAACCTTTCATGCTAGAAGGGAGGTATGAATATATAACCTTCAAATGTGAATTCAAAATCAAAAAATGCAATTTCTCATTTGAAAAGTGTTCAAAATTGCAATTTTCATTTGTAATTGTTCAAAATTTTAAGGTGAAAAGCTATAACATATAAAAATAGTTTTTCCCGACTTCTGTTTTCCGACAACAAGGATCGGCCACCTCTTCTCTTTGTAGTTAATTATGAAAACTTGTATCCAACCATTTAGCTCTATCCATAATGGAGAACACAAGAAGGATCGACTGAACCTTCTTGCAGTGTCAAAATATTATGAAAAGAATATTGGTAATAAGGGTCGACGGACACTTCTTGCAGTGTCCAACTATTATGAAAATAATATGGGGAATAAGAAGGGTCGAGCAACCCTTCAATTACGAGGGAATTGTAAAAATAGAACACCTTGGAATTTTTATCATATAAAAATGGTTTGCCCTCACTTCCATTTTACGACAAGAAGGATCGGCCACCCCTTCTTTTTGTTGTTAATTGTCAAAACCTTTATCCAGGAATTCAGCTATAGCCAGAATGGATAATGCAATAAGGATCGACCGACCCTTTTTGGAGTGTCAAGAGATGTAATTTTTTATGAAGGGGGAGTTTATGGCCATAAAAAAGACCACGTTGAGAAGTCAAAATCTCATTTGGATGGTGATAATAGTGATGATATTAATAATTAGAAGCCTACTAATGTTTCAGTTCCAAATGCTACAAATCCACTAAGTGGCCCCTCATATAGTTCTCCATATTCATGTCCAAGTACTGCAAGGAAGATGAGAAGCTTGAATGAAATTTATCAGAGAAGTGCAAGTCTGGTACATGAAGAAAATCGAAGAGGTGAGACTGTAAATTTTGCTTTATTTTCACAAGTTGATTTTGAACCATCAAGTTTTGAAGAAGATTCTACTAATGAGGTTTGTGTGCAAGCTAAGCAAGAAGAGATAGATTCAATTCATAGGAATGATACTTGGGATCTTACAGATCTTCCACATGAAAATAAAAAAATTGGTACTAAATGGGTCTATAAGAAAAAGTATAGAAGTGATGGGATTGTTGAAAGACACAAAGCAAGGTTAGTTGCTAAGGGATTCACACAGAAGTATGGCATTGATTATGAAGAAACATTTGCACCTGTAGCAAGGCAAGAAACTATCAGAATGTTGATTTCACTCACTGCTCAAAAGAAATGGAGCATTCATCACATGGACATGAAAAGTTGCTTCTCTAATTGGTACTTAGAAGAGGAAGTCTTTGTGGAACAACGACAAGGTTTTGAAGTGCAAGGAAAAGAACATCAAGTCTACAAGTTGAAGAAGGCTTTATGTGGACTAAAGCAAGCACTCTGAGCCTTGTATGCCCAGATTGATGGATATTTTCAGGAGAATGGCTTCAAAAGAGGTAAGAGTGAACCTACCCTTTACTATAAACAAGAAGGTAATGATATTCTTATTGTCATTTTATATGTTGATGATTTCTTGTATATGGGTAGCAGTTCTAAGATGAAGGATGAATTCAAATTTTCTATGATGAGTGAGTTTGAGACAAAAGATTTAAACCTCATGCAATATTTTCTTGGAATGGAAGTTTATCAAAGTGAAGATGAATTTTTTATTTTTGAAACAAAGTATGCAAAGAATATGTTGAATAAATTTGATATGGCTAATTACAAACCATCTCCTACTCCAATTGCTTATGGAGAACTGCATTGTGTAGAGATGATGGTGCTGAAATGGGTAATGAGACAGTTTACAGAAGTATTGTTGGAAGCTTAATGTTTCTAACCCACACAAGGCCCGATATTTCTTATTCAGTTTCACTTGTTTCTAGGTATATGAAAAAGCCATATGAAATGCATATGAATCGAACTAAAATAATTCTGAGGTATGTTAAAGGCACTCTAAATTTTTGCATTCATTACTATACTTCTAAGAGTTTTGAATAGGTTGGATTCAGTGATTTTTACGGAGGTAGTTTGGATGATCGAAAGTCTACATCTGCTAACTATTTTTCTTTTGGTTTTGGTTTGATCACTTGGAGCTCAAAGAAGCAAAGTATAGTTTATATTTCTTCTACAAAAGCAGAATATGTTGCAGTCACCTCAGCATGAACACGAACATTATGGTTTAGAATAGTTCTAGAAGAAATTAAAGAAAAACAAATTCAACCCACATTAATTTTTTGTGATAATATGAGTGCCATCAAATTGGCCAAGAATCCATTACACCATAGAAGGACAAAACATTTTGACACGAAGTATCATTTTATTCGAGATTTGGTGCAAAAGAAGCAAGTAGAATTGAAATACATCAACACTCAAAAAAAACTATCAGACATCTTCACTAAGGTAGTCTCAAAGGCCTAGTTTTTAAATCTTAGATATATTATTGTGAGCCCTCTCAGCATCAATGGGGAGTATGTTGATAACTGATGGTGTGCATAATTATTGAGAGTCTCTATTTTATTTTTAGGTTGCATCTGTTTATTAAATAATTAGCAGCAAACTTCACTGCATGCTAATGCATGTGAAGAATAAAATAAATTTGAAGAATTATACATCAACCTACAACTGACTTTATGACGTGTAAAAATAATGCTTTTATTTCTATGCAATGTAATCTATATATAAGTGTGCAGCTATGCTGAAGATCAATCCGAAATAAATAATAATAGGTTTTATTTTCATGTGTTGAATAAAAGTATCTCTCTTCTTTTTTGTGTCAACTTGGTGGGAGCAAAAATCATACCACCCCCAGTGATAGCAGAGATTTTGTGAACTTTATGATGCATGTCCGTTTTGAAAAGATTGCCCTTGTGAGAGAGTCCAAGATCATTCGACAACATGTTTTGGAATCTCCTTAGTTCGACAACAATTTGGCCAAGACTTCTTCTCTCTTCTTTTTTTAGATGACAGCAATTTGGCCAAGACTTCTTCTCTCTTTTTTTTAGATGACAACAATTTGGCCAAGATTTCTTCTTAGTCTTTTGGGAGGATTCTTATAACCAAGCAGGCATGCATCCAGAATAGATCCATTCGAAAAAAAATGGAATCCTTCCTTTAAGAATAGTTATTCTGGACAACGTTTATTCGGCTCTCACGACACGGGCTTCCACTAACTCACACAGAATAAAAAATGGAGTTAGAACCTCCTGGCTTCCACTATTAGCATGGCTAGCCAACAACATCAAGAAAAAAAGAATGGTGCCCTTCCACTCAAACAGAATCAAACATAAAGTTAGAACCTAGTGGCTGTCATACCACTATTAGCATTGCTAGCCAAGAAGATCAAGCAAACCAATATGGAAAAAAAGAAAATAATTAAAAAAAGTACGACAAAAAAAACAAAAAAAACAAGGATGGCACAATACATCTTTATTGTTAGGTACATAAGTACATTTATAATACAATTTACATAACCAAAATCACAAAACCTTAACTAGATGGTAGGTAAGGTGTCTTATAACCAAAATCAGAAACCTTAACTATATGGTAGTTAAGTTTTATTAGCACTTTGATTAGGAGTTATTTAACACTTTGTAGCTTCTCCATACTATTCAAAAAGAAGTTTGGTGACTTGGCATGTAAGAGAATGAGTGACTTAACCACTAGAGGAACCTAGATCAAGGTTTCCAAAAGTGTCCACGGCATTGTTAGGCATATGTAATTGTTGTTAATTTTTTAATAGAGATTTATCCTATGCTTTTTTTAATTTTATGGGAATTTTTTGAAAAGGTTAAATTTGTTGGTAGACTAATTAAGATTATTTGTTAATGTGCATTTCTCTACAAGGTTAAAATTGTTGGTAGATTAATTAAGATTATTTGTCAAGATTTATTTGATTTATGTTTAGATTTATATTATTGTTATGCCATAAAGAATGAGAAAGGTATGATGATTTTATGTAGGTTACAAATTTTATAGATTAGATTTTGAGTAAAGATCGGGAGTGAAAGAAAGTGATCGGAAACTGTTTTATTGGAGGTAACTTTTATCCCTTCCACTTGAACTCTTGATCAACTCATTTCATTCTTTTGTTTGATTAGATCTGATCGTGGAGGAAGTTAGGAAAATGATATCTCCATCTAATCTGGTATAGTGAGCATTACACGATGTAATAAATGGAAAAGGTGGAAATGCTTTTTATTTAAAAATATGTTGGGGATTGGAATATTGTGAAATGAGAAATTTAAAATTTAGTAAACTATTAGAATTTGTATGCGGTAGTTTGCAAAAAAAAAATTTAATCCTTTCTATAATAAAGTAATTTAGGTATAATAAAGACATAAAATAGGATAAATTGTACAAATAAAAAGCAAGTTTTATCTAGATATATATTGTATAATGGTTATGAGATAGATAATATGAATGCATATATGTTTAATTTGTTTTTGGTATGGCATGTAGGGGCACTGATGAGCAAAACATGGTATGGACAAGCTAAGGAATCAAGTCATTATTTATATGGGATAAGAGAGGATAAAGGTTTGATACATGATCATGAGTAACTACACCCACATGAAACATCTTCAGCTCAAGTCTAAGAAATAAATCATATATCATTTTACCAAACAATATAAAGATCGAACATCAATGGCCTATATCTATTGCAATATTATGGAAAGGTTGGTGTAAAATGAACTCAATAATATCGAAATTGATGTAAGAGGGTGCATATGCAACATGTAATATTTTGTAGCATGGTATAACATTGACAATGGCATTGAGATCTCTTAATTTATAATTTTTTTGTGATCATCATAATTCCAAGTATTTCAATTTCTATAAGAGGTGTCGGGCATAATGGAACTAGGCCAATTAGTCCATGGTAAACCATTGCACTTGGCATTACTATCTGACAATGCAAGTGAATATTATGTTGTTTATCAAGCCAAATACCACTAATTCGTGCCTTAGGATGACTTGATATACATTGAATCATAGAAGGCCTTTTAAAATCATACAAACTTTGAAAATGAAAAATGTGAAATCTCATTGATGTCTTTACTACATTAACAATTACTTGCTAAGTTGAGAAATGAGATATTTTTTGGAAAGAAATGGCAGCTTTTGGGACTTCTATTGTTCTAAAGATTTTCCTATGTGTAAAGTGGGAAAAGTAATTTTAGCACACCTAAAACCATGGGAATCAAAATAGAAACCTAATAATAATGCCATTGAAACCTAAAAGTATTTGGATTAGAGATAAAAAAAACATAAATGCACAAAATGTTGCTTTAAATCAACCAAGTAGATAATAAAAGTAGGTGTTTTTAACATACTTGGTTGAAACCACTTGAATGATTTGTAATATTATATAGAATTTTATCCAACTTATACAAGAAAAAATGGGTATAAATAAAAAAATGCTCATCCATCATTGCAATTTTGTGTGTGACAACCTAGTGCAACCCAAACCTTGAGCTTAAAGAATAAGGAATTCCACCATGATTTCATTGAATTTTCTTACACATGAAAACATATAATCTATTCATAATATTTCTTAGCGAGATTTGCTATTTTAGAAATGTTCAATTTTCATCATAAACCTAATTTAAAAATGATTGAATTACAACTTAAAACCTAACTTACTTTCTATTTTAGTTTCAAACTATTACAAAATTTGATGAATGTAGTGTTATGGGTTTATAACTCTCTCCCTAGATTTTCAATCCTGATATTATAACAAATGACATGCATATAATGTAAAAACTTAAGATTTCATTATTGATTCTAGTATTAATATTTTCTAATCACTTATTGAAAGACATACTAGGCTTTGATCTAACTTAAATTTCATTTTTAATAAAATTTCTTAATTAATAAAAATTTCTAAGTAGTTCTTGTGATTATTCATATAAATATATCAATATGAAAACTTGAAACTATATCAAAGCTAAAGATTCTTAGAATTTCTTGTTTGTCTAACCCATTCAACATGACACTAGTCTAACCTTGAGCACAAATTTATGTATTTAATATTCAATTTCTTTAGATAAAACTAGACTAAATACCAAGATATTATTGTGGCTCATGCTTAAAAATAGAGATGGGAGAAACCATATATTCTATAAATATATTTGAATGCTCAGTTTTTTTTATCAAAATAATTGACAAAATTAATAAAAATCATTGAAAACACTTTCATATTTTTATGAAGACACATTGTATTTTTGAGAAAACTATAAGCATATGTTATAGATCACCTTAGATCAAAGTAGGTCTTTTAGTAGGATATTTAAAACAATGGCTTGGCCACTCATGAACGGGGAATAAAAAAACAGTTTCGTACACAACTTTAATATAAAACTAAAAAAAGAAAGATAATGAAAAAGAAGGAAATTTTATGTCCAATCGAACATCATCCCCTTCCTTGGACATGGTATATATGGAATGCAAATAATTCATAACTAGTCAAACACTTCGGATTAACCATACATAAATCTACTTATAGTTTTTTTCCTACTTTGGTAAAGTTTCTCTTATTGGTGCTATCAATGTCATACCAATTAGATATTGTTGAAAGAAACAAAACTTAGTTGCTACATTTATTATAAGCAATATTTGCAATTTTTTAAGGTCTTTCACTATAGGAAATTGTACTATGAAGGCGAGAGTTACAACAATGCTAGTGTTGATGCTAACATTCACAGTATTTTCCCTCTTGCTAAAAGAAACATCATCATAGGGATCATGGGTTGCAACTACTTTTAGGTATTGGCATTGATGTCCTTACCATATGATTCTACAATTTGTACCTCCAAGGATGTAGGCATAATCTAGATTAATGTGTAAGTAATATTTTGGACCATTTCCCTAGCCATACACAAGCTTCAAGTCCCTTATACAATAGGGGTGGCGGTTGTCAGGGTTGTAGTAGTAGTAGTAGTAGTAGTTAGAGGGATTGTAGGGGGGTTGAGGATGTGCAATTGTTAGTGTGGTTGGTGTTGTTATTACAAGAAGTTTTGTTATGAGCATGGGGAAGTGGACGTTGTGCTAGGTATGTATAACAAGAATGAAGTGTTGTGGAGGTTAGAAGAGTGGCAAGTGCAATTTTTTGGAACTACTACTCAACCCATCCATATACTTTCTATTTGCATCAAAAGACCTACAAAAAAATAGTTAGAAAAATGATGACAATGCACAATTCAAATTCACACTCAACACACATTTTCTTCTTTATCAAATAATGCCATCTATGTAAAGTGGTTTAAGGTAATAGTTCTCAATTTGAGGGTCTACGTTTAAAGTCCACTTCTCACAATATAACCAACAAGTTATTGTTTTGATTCTTTATTTAATAAAAAATCATTTTTAACATCAAGCAATAAATTGTTATGTAAAATGTTTTTCTTTTCATTCTTTGCTTCTTTTAAATAAAATATTCTAATGTAAAACCAACACGTTATTGTTATGGGTTGTTGCAAGGTAATGATACCCAATTATGACACGTTAGTTGCAAAGACATTCTGGAAAAACAGAAATATTATCATTAAAATCAGTTATTAGAGGTACCTACAAAACTTTTTCCGATTAGGTGTAAAAAGATGAAACATAGAAAAATGGATGACCTTCCAGAATATATAACTTTTATTTATGGAAAAGTGGTATAACCACCCCAAAATGTCATTATTTGAAGATTGGTATGTTATTTTTTTTCTAAAAGATAATGCAAATGTTTTTGTTGACCTGCCTATTTGCTATGTAAATTTTCAATTTATGAGAAAAAAAATATGTAGAGGCATAGGAAACAGACAAATCTTTTGCGGAGCTATTTTTCGAAAATTTTAAAAGTTAATTTTATATTTTTTTAAATTAGCGAAGTCAATGAAGCCCTAAAAGGACATGGTCAAGTTTTAATCCACCATATCATGGTCTAAAAATAATCAAAATTCATTTTTTTTAGGTTGTAGGTATGCAGTGCACTCGTCGAGCTTATGCAGAACTAGTTGTGAAAAACAGGAAGTTGCAGCGTTTGATGTTTTCTGCTATAAATCAAGGATAAATCAAACCGAGCCTAAAGGTGCAATCCGAAGCTAATTCCAAGCTTGCAAGGGTGCCAAAAACAATTTGAATTCAAACATGCGCACGTGCAACTATGTGCACGCGCAAACATGTGCACGCATGATTGAAAGCGCGCATGCATAGGTGCGTGCATGCGTTAATAATAGCATGCACGCGTCCTTGCGCGTACGCGCTGTTGTATGCCTTTGTATGGTTTATTTAATTTCCTTTGTCAAGGGGATACATGAAGTTAATGAAGATGTGATGATGAAGAAGATGATAATGATGGAGATGTTGATGAGGAAGGGGGAGATGACAATGATGTTGAAGATGTTGATGATGATGAGATGATGGTGATGGTGATGATGATGATGATGACAATGGTGATGAAGATGATGATGAGGATCATGGTGATGATGATGAGATGATAGTGATGGTGATGATGATGATGGCAATGGTGATGATGATGGAAATGGTGATGAAGATGATGATGAGGATGATGGTGATGATGATGATGATGATGATGATGATGATGATGATGGTGATGAGGATGATGGTGACAAGGATGATGATCATGATGGTGATGAAGATGATCGTGATCATGATGATGATGATGATGATGATCATCATCATCACCATCACCATCATCATCAACATCTTCATCATCATTGTCATCTCCCCCTTCCTCATCAACATCTCCACCATCGTCATCTTCTTCATCATCATCATCTTCATCACCA
>BSBM01000902.1:2522500-2570000 GCA_027924585.1 Larix kaempferi
ACTCATATTCATCATCATCCACCACCATCATCATCATCATCATCACCATCCTCGTCCTCACGATGATGATGATGATGAAGATGATGGCGATGATGATGGTGATGATGATGATCATGTTGTTGACGATGATGAAGATGATGATGATGATGAGGATGATGTGTTGCATATTCGTCATCATCTTCATCATCAACATCATCATCATCATCATCATCATCATCTCCATTAGTCATCATCTTCATCATCATCATTGTCGTCATCATCATCATCCGCATGCTCTTCCTCACAATGATGATGATGATGACGATGATGAAGATGATGATGCTGATCATGCTATGGATCATGTTGTGGATGATGATGAAGATGATGATGATGTGCTACATATTCGTCATCATCTTCATCATCAACATCATCATCATCATCATGATCTCCATTAGTCATCATCATCATTGTTATCACCATCTTCATCGTCATCATCATCATCACCACCATCTTCATCATCATCATGATCTTCATTACCATCGTCATCATCACCATCATCATCATCATCATCATCATCATACTCATATTCATCATCATCATCCTCGTCCTCACAATGATGATGATGATGAAGATGATGACGATGATGATGGTGATGATGATGATCATGTTGTTGATGATGATGAAGAAGATGATGATGATGAGGATGATGTGCTACATATTCGTCATCATCTTCATCATCAACATCATTGTCAACATCATCATCATCATCATCATCATCATCATCTCCATTAGTCATCATCATCATCACCATCTTCATCATCATCATCATCTTCGTCATGATCTTCATCATCATCATCATCAAATCATAAAGACAAAAAACCTTATTTTATTGCAATTGTGATTCCACTTACAGTAGATGAACACTATTCGTAAAATCTTCCATGATGAGGAGGCCCTCCATGACTACTTGATTAGATCCTTTACATCTCATCATCTTCATCCTACATTGAGACAAAAAATAACAGGTGCCTTAGATTTTGATTAATACAACAATGTAAAGAAGAGTGCTATGCATATTACATGAAGCTAAGCTTATACCTTCTGTGCTATGCTTTGCTAGCCTTCCATAGGGGTGGGAGTATCAAGACTGTTATCCTTCCCCATAAATTAACTGGACAAATATTTCCTAGCAAATAAAACTAACCATCAAAGTGCATTTTGTCACATCTGCATCGCCCTAAGAGAATAAAATCTGATGGTAATTATGAACAAATCTAACATACTGCAATCTCACAATAATCGCACCTCCGAGCAATCTTTATACAACATTAATATATATCTACTATGTATTTAATTCTTCTTGATGTAATACATATGTTTCTAACTGAAAATTAAATTAATGTTTTGAAATAAAAATACACAAATTTGTAAATATACCTGTAAACCCTCAAACACCTAGAAGCACTTAAATGCACTTAGGGATTATGGGTTACAAGAGGTCCTAAAGGCCTTTATGTGGGATGGGCTCTTTATGGGGAGGGGCTCTAGGCATAGCCGACACATTTATATCTATTGGGAAATAAATATAATGAACGTTACCCTCAACCATTACAATGTTCAGCAAGGACGCGCACGCACCAGATGCGCGCACGTGCCTCAGCGTGCATGTGCTAGAGGTGCGTGCGCGTCCCTTTTGAACATAAAATTTAGAAAATCACCCGCGTTCTTTCTCCCGCATTTTTTTCCTCATTCATCATTCATCGCGTTCTCCTCGCTGGTTTCACGCACAGTCCAACAAGCATTTTCATGGTAGATTGAATTCATACACCATTTGGATAAAATACACAATATTTGGGGCTCTATTAGGCTCTTTGTATTGAATACACACCTATTGGGCTCTATTTGGATCAATTGAGTGAATACACAACAGTTGGACTCTATTTGGCACCTTGGATTGAATTCTCACGCTACTTGGATACACATGAAGTCTTCTTACGTATAGCGGAAACGTCAAAAGAGCATTTGACATTTGAAGGAAAGAGCAATCACAATCTTTGAGGTATGGTGAAAATTTGATCTTGTTAAATGTAATTTAGTCTTCATTCACTTGTTTGAATGGAATCTATTTTGGTTTTTCCTCATGAATTGTATGATAGATCTATTTTAGTCTTCGTAATCTTCAACATAGACAATAAAAACCTCCTACCAAAAAAAAACTACAACATTCACCAAGCAATGCTTTCAAGCTTTCATGAAGATAATCAAAAAAATTACTTGCATCACCACCAATAACATTTCATAATCACATTCCTCCATCTACTAGACAAACATTTGTTGAATTCCTCATGGTTTCACTACAACAACTCACACAAACACCTAAAAAATTGAAAACTCTTTGTCTTTTGGGTCTATTTTCCCTCATCCATACCATGAAAATGAAGTGATATGAGCTTCTCCCTTGTAGGGAATTTGCTGGACTACTAACATCCCATACCACCATCCAATATCATCCTACTGAGTTCCTAGAGGTGATGTTGTAACTTTATATGTAGGGAATTCCCAATAGCTTTTAAGATTATATGAAAACATTATCACTAGATGTTGTTGTACATAATCAATTGCTACATCAAGCTTTAATAATCATGCACATCGAGTTTTAATATCTTGTTTGTTGTTCATTCTTGCAGGGGTCATATTTTTTGTTTTTCCAAAAGTGCATTGAATATGGGAAACAGACGTAATAATCAAATAAATTCTAGAAGGACGTAGCTGCCTCCTGAAAAGGCCCATGAGATAAGAGAAAAGGCTATGTTGTACATGCAAAATCATAGAAATCAAAATGTTAGTTCCTTAGATCCATCAACAAGCAATGACGAAGTGGTTGAAGTCAATCAAATCTTGCCTGATGTCGAGTATGAAGGGATGGATGTTGAACAAGTTCTTAACTGGCAACCACCCCAAGAAGAGCACCCACTTGGCAAACACACTCCATTGCAGGACCAAATACTAAACGAAGGGCCATAACAAACTGTTGACGAGACTCATACTTCCTTTCCAACTCCCTTGCCTCAACTATCAACCAGACGATGAAGAACTCCCAGACGTATTCATGTGGATGAAAGTTCATTTTCAGGACTTGAAGGTAAGATGCCCAAACACACTATTGATTTCCATTGTAACAAGATAATCAAAGATTTTTTTGAATCCAAAACTGATGCAGCAAAATGTCAATTGTTTCTTGCTTTGTTAAAATCACATTGTCTAGCTCATGTTAGGAGAATTTTGTGCATAAAGGTAGTTAGAAGTTCAGAGGCCAACAATCATGTTGTTAGAAATCTACAATCTACATTTAATTTGATTGGAAAAACTTCTCGCAAAAAAGATTTTAATGCGGCCCATCATGTACTGTCGGAATCGATTGTAGACAAATCCACAAGGCAACGTAGCCTACTATCACACACATGTAAAATCTTTAAAATAGATAGAAAGACTCTTCAAAAGTATTCTTCCATTATAGAAAAACTTGAGACCCCAGTCCAAAAATATTGTTGGGCCTTTGTTGGTAGGTTACCTCGTTCAGACATGAAGCTCATTGATGCTGTTAAAGAAATAGTGCAAAAGTTTTGGCATGATAACACTAGACTGTCATCGAATCAAAGAGATGTTTTAAAGTTGAGAAAAGGTGTTAGGGGGGGTGAACCCCATGTCAAGCACTGTATGGAAAACACATAAACAAAACTCTATGAGAGGTTCAAGAATGAGCACACACAATTGAACTTGGGCTAAAGGTCCTTCGAAAAATGCAAACCCTTGTATGTTAGAATTTGCATTGATCATAGTACATGTTGTTGTAGATACCATGTAGAATTTGAATACTATTATGATACATATAGACATATATTTTGTGGTTTGCATACTAGCATTGTGCAGGATTGCCCTTTGTTACAACCACCGAATGAATCCAGAGAATTTATACATAGCATAATGTGTCGAAGGTTTGAAGGACAAAAATATTATAAAATATCATGTTTATATGGGACGTGTTCTAGTTGCAGTGGATTTGCATTATTGAGCCGCTGCATCCACGCAACCGCGGAGCACGAATTTGGGAGGATGTTTGTAGAAATGAAAAACTTCCAGTACATAACATATCAAGTATATAGTTTGAAGGAAAGCAAAAAAAATGCATTGGTGAAGTCACAGGTAAACTAAGTTTGCAGGCTTTCATACTGTACATGTTGAATTTGTACATATATATTCAGATTGAAAATGTCACGTTGTATTAATGCCCTTGGTTTTGTGGCACTAGGTACAAATTTGTGATTTCATGAAGGAATTCTACCAAAAGACCGAGCATTATGTACAACACGTCCATGTAGCACGATGGTAGAATGAACAGTACAGACAGTGCAGGGACACCTTTCCCAAGGGCACAATATTGTCGGTTGTGGACTTTGTGGAAAACTACACCCTACAACCACAAAATGAGATTCGAAGTCAATACTACCATTCAGACCAAGTTAGCATAATGGTCCATATCACATACAGGCACGCGCCAGAGAGCAGCAATGACATGAGGATAATATTGAAAGAGACCAACTTCTACATCAGTGACGACAGGTGCCACGACCTGCATTATGTGCAGCATTGCTTCAAAATTTTCTATGACCAGTTGAAGGAGAGAGGGATACATATGGATCAGCATTGGATATGGTCAGATGGTTGTGCAGGCCAGTTCAAAAATGCACATGTTTTCCAGTGGTTGAGTATGTTGCAAAAGACTTATGATGTGCTGCATGTATGGAACTATTTTGAGACCGAGCATGGAAAAGGAGAGCATGATGGGGCTGGAGCATGTCTCAAAACTGCCCTACGAAGGGAGGAGATGAGGTGCATGGGAGGCCCTCATATTCGGAATGCCGAATCCACAGTTCGATGGTGCAAAGAAAAAATGTCAGATCGAACCATGGAGCAACACATACTAATAGTTAGAGGATATGTTGTCAGAAATTTTTGGAATGTAGTTGATATAGATCAATCGTGTTCTTATAGTTGTATTACTGTGCAAGGCACTCATGGATTTCATTCGGTTCGAAGCTCAAACAATCCTTTATTTGAAATATGGACGCGAAAACTTGCTTGTTGTTGTGGGTCTTGTAGCAGTTGTGAGTGGGATGAGTGCGAATCAATGGATTGGGTTGATGAATGGGATCATCTATCACTTGCAGTGGACCCACGTGCAGTTGCTGAAACAATCTAGTTAGAGGAAGGCCAATCCTCTATTTCTAATGAATATGATCATATATCTGATCTTGTACAACCAGGTAAACATTTCTGCATGCATATCCCAGTTCCCTCCTTGTTTTTGTAATTATCCAAGTCATCAAACCACTGCTTGTTGGAATATGACCTTAAAATGCATTTTTGTAGGACACATCTACGCAGTTGTCGCCCCGATAGACAGTGCAATTGGGATGAATTATTGGTTGGCAAGATGCATCTAGGGGAAGCAAACCCCCCTCGCATCATTAACGGATAGTGAAGGAATTATCTTTCCGACTTGATCGATGGTTGTTCAGGGGGAATATCTTACAGTGGATGGAAAGGGACCAAAGAGCAATGGCTGCACATACACAGATGATAGAACAGGGTCGCGGGTGTATCACTTTACGCACTTGATCGTGGGTACAAACATCCAACTACAGACAATGTCAATGAAGTCATCAAACAAGGTATGCTACTTACTACCTCATGCGGAGCATGAGAGGTTGTTCGAGACAATAAAAAATTGAGACGATCCAGAAGGCCTAATTGACTGAGGTACATAATATAGCCATGTGATTGTTTATTCATGCACGGTTAATGTTATTCATGTTAGATGGTTTATTTGATATCATTATCTTATATCATTTATTTGATGTCTGAGTTATGATTAAGTTATGATTTATAGCCATGTGATTGTTTATTCATGCATTATTAACCCTAGAAGCACTAATATAACCCTACAAACATAATCTAGCCCTAGAAATGCTAGAAATCTAAACTAACCCTAGAAACACTAATCTAACCCTATAAACACTAATCTAACCCTCAGAAACTAATCTAGAATCCTAGAAACATAATCTAGCCCTAGAAATCCTAGAAAGCTAAACCAACCCTAGAAACACTAATCTAACCCTCAGAAACTAATCTAGAATCCTAGAAACTGTAAGTTTTAAACTTTAACAGTGAAATACGAACTTATATTGATTCTTAAGCATTAATAGAGAATACACAATGGCACACACATAACACTGAGATTTTCACCTGGAAACCCTTAACTGGGAAAAAACCAACAAAACTTAGAGCCACACCACTCCTTTTCATTACATGTTTACAATATATGGTATTCCGCAGCATCTAAAACCCTAATTCGTTTACTCGAAATTAGGTTACAACCCTAATCCCTTTTACCGGGATTAGATAGAGTAGAATGGGTCGAAATCGCGAAAAAGCAAAAAGCAACCCAAAAAAATTTTACGATCCAAAACGAAGGGGGTGGGCCCTGTCGGGCTACCCCCCCCTCTAAAAGCCCCCCTCCAGATGCACCTGGTGCAAGCGAATCACTGCTGGGCAAGGGATCGTGTTGTACATGCAGCCACCATGTGAAGAGATATAACATTCCCAACATTCTCCCACTTGTTGTTCTCTTCACATACAGGAGAAATTTATGACTTTAACAATTCAGGGAAACAATGCCCATGTTCTCTTTACACCAAGAGAACTTCTGAGTACTCACAGACTTTGTCAAAGAGTCTGCAACATTTACCAAAGTTTCAACCTTCTCCAGCAACACTTTGTTTTGTTCAACCATGTCTCTGACGAAATGGTACTGCACATCAATGTGCTTTGTCCTCAAGTGATAAGCAGGGTTCTTTGCCATAAATATTGCACTTGAGCTATCACAACCAATCTTTACTGCATTCTGAACAAAACCAATACCTGAACACAATCTTTGCAACCATACAGCTTCCTTACTTGCATGGGTAGCGGCCATGTATTCAGCTTCTGTAGTTGAGAGTGCAACTACAGCTTGTCTTCTACTCATCCAATTGATTGCTCCTCCGAATAGATTAAAAACGTAGCCACTTGTAGATCTTCTGTGATCAAGATCTCCAGCCCAGTTAGCATCAGCAAATCCTTGTATATCTATCTCTCTGTTTAGACCGGGTCTTCCTTGGTAGCAGATTGCAAAATCTGTAGTGCCACGCAAATACCTGAAGACCCTCTTTACTGCAGTCCAATGTTCCCTTCCTGGTTTTGACATGTATCTACTCAAAACTCCCACTGCATGGGCTATATCTGGTCTAGTACAGACCATGGCATACATCAGACTACCAACTGCACTAGCATAGGGAACATGAGACATGTCCTCTACCTCTTCTTGTGTCGTGGGACACTGCTCTGCAGATAACCTTACACCTACATGAATGGGCACCTTCACTGGTTTGCTTTCCTGCATATTAAATCTCTTCAATATCGTTTCAACATATTTCCTCTGATTTAACCAGAGTTTCCTGTTTTCACGATCTCTTTTTATTTCCATGCCCAAAATAAAATTTGCAGCACCAAGATCTTTCATGTCAAATTCAGATGACAGCTGATTTTTGACATCCTTGATGATTTTCTTGTTGTTTCCAATTAGCAACATATCATCAACATACAATATTACATAAATAAAATGATCACCAGTTAGCTTAAAATAAACACAGTGATTAGCTTTGCTTCTTGAGAAACCAAGTCCTAGTATATAAGTATCAAATTTTTGATACCACATTCTTGGAGATTGTTTCAATCCATAGAGAGATTTTTTCATCTTACAGACCAGCTCCTTTCTTCCTTTCACCACAAACCGTTCTGGTTGCTTCATATAGATCTCTTCCTTAAGATTTCCATGTAGGAAAGTCGTTTTTACATCCATCTGTTCTACTTCAAGATCAAAAGCAGCAGAAATAGATAGAAGAAATCTAATAGAAGTCAATTTTGAAACAGGTGAAAAAATCTCACCAAAATTGATGCCCTCAATTTGGGAATAACCTTTCGCTACTAGTCGAGCCTTGTACTTCTCCACTTTACCTGCTGCATTTAACTTCTTCTTGAATACCCATTTGCTTCCAATAGGCTTTCTTCCTTCTGGCAACTCAACCAGATCCCATGCCTCATTTTTGTCCAAGGCATCCATTTCTTCTATCATGGCCTTCTTCCATAGTTTACTATCTTCTGAATCCATTGCCTCTTTAGCAGTTCTAGGATCATCATTAGTAATAGATAACAAAAAATTAGAACTAAAATCAAGGGGACTGTACCTTTCAACTTGCCTTCTTACTCGGTCAGATCTCCTCAATACCGGAGTCTGTGGATCCGCCTCTTCATCTGTTTGAGACGATTCTGCCTCCTCATCTGATTCAGACGAATCTAGTTCCTCAAAAGAGACACCTCTTTCATCCTTGATATCAAAGTGTAGCTTCTCTGAATCCTTTTCCTTTGGTACATCCTCAATCTTGGAAGTGCTTTCAACTTCTCTGAAGATCACATCTCGACTGTAAACTGTTTGCCTTTTTACTGGGTTCCACAGCTTGTAACCTTTCACTCCATCCTTGTAACCAATGAAGATACATTTTTCCGCTTTATTATCCAACTTGCTCCTTTTCTCCTTTGGAACATGTACAAAAGCATCACACCCAAACACTCTGAGATGAGAGAGAGAGGGTTTCTTACCAGTCCAAACCTCATGAGGTGTCTTGTCAACCAACGCTGATGTGGGTGTCCTATTCACTAGGTAACATGCAGTGTCAACAGCTTCTGCCCATAATTGTTGTGTTAGCCCTGCACCACTGAGCATACTCCTTGCCTTTTCCGTCAATGTCCTGTTCATCCTTTCTGCAACCCCATTCTGTTGAGGTGTGTATGGAGTAGTCTTTTGCCTTGCTATTCCACACGTTTTACAAAACTCCTCAAATTCACTTTCACAAAATTCTCCACCGTTATCTATTCTGAGTACTTTTATTTTCTTTTCAGTTTGATTCTCTACAAGAGCCTTAAATTCTTTGAATCTTTTAAAAACCTCATATTTCTTATGCAGGAAATAAATCCAAGTTTTCCTTGAGAAATCATCTATAAATGAAACATAATACACAGATTTACCAAGTGATGGAATGGGCACATGTCCAAAAACATCACTGTGTATTAACTCTAAGATTCCTTTAGCTCTTACAACACTAGATGAGAATCTTACCCGATTTTGTTTACCATATAAGCAATGTTCACAGAAATCAAAATCTAATGTGAAATCAGACATGCCTTCAGCCATACTTTTACCTTGTAATAGTCGAAGACCCTTCTCTCCAATATGTCCCAGCCTTCAATGCCATAGAGATGTCTTCTCACTAGAGATAGTAAGGACTCTGTCTCCTTCATTTTTACCCTCAGGAACAATAGTACTTTTACATCCATTTTTGAAGGTGCTTCCCAACAACTTGTATAGAGTTCCAATCTGAACTCCCCTCATCAGCACCAGTGATTCTCGAACCATCTTGCATGTGTTCTTTTCAAATAAAGTTTTCACACCTACATCATCCATTTTACTTACAGATATAAGGTTTCTAGCCAGCTTTGGAATGTGCAGAACCCCGGGAAGAGTTTTAACCCTTCCATCTTTGAGCAGTTGCTTGATCTTTCCTCGACCTATGATTTTCGCCACCGAGTTGTCTCCCAGAAATACATCTCCTCCATCATACTTTTCGTATTCAGAAAACCACTCCCTGTGAGGAGTCATATGATAAGACACACCTGAGTCAATCAACCATGAATCATGCTCTGCATGTGTACTTGAAGATGCCATATACACATCTCCTCCTTCCTCTATAGATTCTTTCCCATCTAAGGATGGAGCATCATTAGGTCCTCTGCTTTTATCAGTATTTTCGGATTTACAATCCTTCTTGTAATGCCCAGCTTTTCCGCACTTCCAGCATTCTCTTACAGAAGGTCCTGGAGATTTAGATCTCCCTCTAGATTTAGATCTACCACATGAAGACTTATTTTTAGATCTGTCTCCAGGGCGACCTCTTACAAATAAGGCATCCTTGGTTGAACTATCTATGGATCTCCCCCTCATTTCCTTCGATAGTAGGGATGCAACCACATCATCGAAGTTTAGCATGGTTGCATTACTCCCAATAGCTATAACCAGATTATCCCATGAATCTGGCAAATAGCACAACAGACTAATACATTTTTCATCATCAACAATTGTAATATCAACAAATGTCAACTGACTTACCAGAGTATTGAAGGCGTTTAGATGCTCTGACACAGAGTCTCCATCAGTCATCCTCAGAAGGTACAATTTCTTTCACAGAAATAACTTATTTACCAGGGACTTTGACTGATACAGATTTCCCAGTTTATCCCATAGCTTCTTTGCACTGTCTTCTCCAGATACGTTCACCAATACCAAATCTGTGAGGCAAAGATGAATGGTGCTCCTTGCTTTTCTTTCCAGCTTTTCCCATTCTTCTTTTACCACACCAGTGGGCATGGTACCTGGATCGACAGTGATCCATTGTTCTCTATCTACCAGAAGATCTTCCATTTTGAGCTTCCATAGCTCAAAGCTCTGGCCATTAAATTTCTCAATCTCGAATCTAGAACTGCTCGCCATTCTTTTAAAGAAAAATAAATCATCACTACAAAGCTCCCACTGAAACCAGGTTTATCACAAATCCAAGATCGAGCCAAACCCTTGGAAACAAAGGCGTCCATCTGAACCCAAAAAATGCTCTGATACCAAATGTAAGTTTTAAACCTTAACAGTGAAATACGAACTTATATTGATTCTTAAGCATTAATAGAGAATACACAATGGCACACACATAACACTGAGATTTTCACCTAGAAACCCTTAACCGGGAAAAAACTAGCAAAACTTAGAGCCACACCGCTCCTTTTCATTATATGTTTACAATATATGGTATTCCATAGCATCTAAAACCCTAATTCTTTTACCTGAAATTAGGTTACAACCCTAATCCCTTTTACCGGGATTAGATAGAGTACAATGGGTTGAAATCGCGAAAAAGAAAAAAGCAACCCAAAAAAAATTTGCGTTCCGCGCGGACTCCGGGGGCCTAATGGCCCCCTCCGTGGCATTTTGGAACCTAACGGTCCGAAATGAAGGGGGTGGGCCTTGTCGGGCTACCCCCCCTCTAAACCCCCCCCTCTGAACACGCCCGACGGAGGAGAATCACTACTGGGCAAGGGATCACGTTGTACACGCAGCCACCATGTGAAGAGATATAACATTCCCAACAAAAACCTAATGTAGCCCTATTAACCTAATCTAGCCCTAGAATCCGTGACCCACCACACGTACCCTCAATAGGGGGTATTTGGACTCCAAGTGGGATAGGATCACTATTATAAGGGTTTGTTACCCAATCTATTAAGGGCCCAAGTCACATTGAGTCATTTCCAGTCTTATATAGCCTATATGTCGCTAATCAAATGCCAAAAAATCCGGTTGGGAGAACACTTGTTATCTTACACACTCTAATTAACCTCTAGGAAAAGCAACGACCATTGCTCTCCAACCTGTGAAGGCTGTGCAGGAAAAAAACTAAGTGCTACTAATCAAAGGAGGGTAGTTGTCACTAGATTGGGAGTAGTCACTTACTTTGGTCATGATCCAGGTACTTTAGAGAGAAATCTTCTTCAGGGACAGAGTGGTATCGGTGATATTGAGAGCTTTGATTGCTCTGATTTTGCAAGTGTAATTGGCGTCAATGCGATTCATTTGCTTCATCTCATTTACACCTCTTTTGAATTTTTCTACTTGACTTGTAAATGTGGAATAGTCAACCAAATCAAAGGGTTTTTTCTAATCATGATCTCACCAAGAGCCACATACACAAAAACCATGCATCATGTACAAAATAAACATGCAAAAGCCTTCGGTTCAATGCTTAATCAGTGATCTCCACCATGCATGATTCACTCAAGCATGATTCTCCTTACAATACATGTAAGAGCTAGCAACAACATTCAACATCGCCTTCACACAACCTCTATGAACTCTATTCCTTATGTAGCTCAGTCTCCCTGCTTTATGCACTACGGTCATAATAATCATAGAAATTGTCTAATAATTCATAAACACATATGATCAATCATGACTACTCAATCCATCGTGATGTCGCATAAGTAAAATAAAAATGACAACAAGACTTCCTTGGGACAAAATATTGTTGATTCATATCTTCAACCCCCCCATCTATTAAAGTTATTCTTCACAGCTACAAAATCCCAACAATGACATAATGGATGTACAAGATGAGGGCGGGGTCACCGGGTCAGAGGGGAGGGGAACCCCTAGCACTATCCCGACGTGTTGAATCCAACAGAGTCGATGGTTCATCCCGTCTCACATCCAAAAAGGCCTTCAGGAACACCTGTTGGATACCTGTCGGGGGCGTAGAACTCCAACCGTGCAGCAAAACTGGGTTTCGGGGAGTCATGCAGGTGTGTCCATTCAGGTTCCAGCTAGGAACGCTAGCCACAAGTGCCTGGTCGATGATTTTCCAGAGTTGACCCCCATGTGCAAAAATTGCACACTCCCTCAGTGAGCAAAACCCTAGTTTCCAAGATGGACATACACGATGAGGGCAAGACCACTGGGCTGGAGGGGAGGGGCACCCCTAGCACTATCCCAGCGTGTTGAATCCAATGGAGTCGACGGTTCATCGATCCGAGCCACAGTCTCCATTCTATGGTTCGTCCCGTCTCGCATCCAAAAGGCCTTCACGGACACGTGTTGGATACTTGCCGGGGGTGTAGAACTCCAACCATGCAACAAAACCGGGTTCCGGGGAGTCGTGCAGGTGTGTCTAGGCAGGTTCTGGCCCAGAATGCTAGCCACAAGTGCCCGGTGGGTGATTTTCCAGATTTGACCCCCGTCTGCAAAAATTGCACACTCCGTGACTCAGCAAAACCCTAGTTTCCAAGATGGACATACAAGATGAGGGAGGGGCACCCCTAGCACTATCCTGGAGTGCTAAATCCAACGGAGTCAACAGTTCGTCGATCTGAGCCACGGTTTCCATTCTATGGCTCGTCTCGTCTCGCATCCAAAAGGCCTTCACGGACACGTGCTCGATACCTGCCGAGGGCGTAGAACTCCAACCGTGCAACAAAATCGGGTTTCGTGGAGTCCTGTAGGTGTGTCTAGGTAGGTTCCGGTTGGGAACGCTAGCCACAAGTTCCCGGTGGATGATTTTCCGGAGTTGACCCCTGTGTGCAAAAATTGCACACTCCGTGAGTGAGCAAAACCCTCGTTTCCAAGATGGACGTACAAGATGAGGTCGGGGATATTGGGACAGAGGAGAGGGGCACCCCTAGGACTATCTCTGCGTTTTGAATCCAACAGAGTCGACGGTTCGTCGATCCAAGCCACAGTATCCATTCTATGGCTCGTCTAGTCTCGCATCCAAAAGGCCTTCACGGACACCTCCTCGATACCTGATGGGGGTGTGGAACTCCAACCATGCAACAAAACTGGGTTCCGGGGAGTTCTACAGGTGTGCCTAGCTAGGTTCCGGCTGGGAACGCTAGCCACAAGTGCCCAGTGGGTGATTTTCCAGAGTTGACCCCCGTGTGCAAAAATTGCACACTCCGTGACTCAGCAAAACCCTAGTTTCCATGATGGACATAGGGGAGGGGCACCCCTAGCACTATCCCGGTGTGCTGAATCCAACGGAGTCGACGGTTCGTCGATCGGAGCCACAATCTCCATTCTATGGCTCGTCCCGTCTCGCGTCCAAAAGGCCTTCACGGACAAGTACTCGATACCTTCCGGGGGCGTAGAACTCCAATCGTGCAACAAAATCGGGTTCCGGGGAGTCTTGCAGGTGTGTCTAGATAAGTTCCAGCCAGGAACGCTAGCCACAAGTGCCTGGTGGGTGATTTTCCAGAGTTGACCCCCTGTGCAAAAATTGCACACTCCCTCAGTGAGCAAAACCCTAGCTTTGAGTCATGTCGGTGGATTAGTACTCTCTCAATTTGAGGGTCTAGGTTTAAAGTCCACTTCTCACAATATAACCAACAAGTTATTGTTTTTATTCTTTGTTTAATAAAAAATCATTTTTAACATCAAACAATAAATTGTTTTGTAATATTCTAACGCAAATTGTTATATATATATATATATATATATATAAGAATGTTATTCCATCCATATCATATTTTTGAGAATTAAAGCAAATCTCATTAATTAATAATATCAAAGACATTTGGTTTAGTTGTATTGTTTTAAGTCATTATTGCTAATTGAATCTTTTCTATTTTAAAATAATAAAATAACATTTTCAATTAACTTTCTAGAAAAATAAATATGATGTATATATTTCCTTTTAACAATTTATTAATTCTAATTCTTTTTATAAATAAAACCTTCTTATAAGAAATTAATTAGTTTAATTATCTCTATATTCCCTTATGTCATTCTCAATCATAATTGATATTATTAATTAAAGTAATTTTTTATATTTAATATTATTAATTATACCTACTTTTTATAATTGATATTATTGATTAGAGCTATTTTTAAAAATGACTGTAGATTTTAAATATAATATCATACTCCAAATTAATTAAGAATTCATTAAAAGTACAAAACATGCTTTTAATTGACCTTAATTAATAGATATTAAAAAAATGGTAGTTGATCCATGTCCAATTTGGGTTGATTTTCTCTAGTTTTCATCATCTTCTCTGGTTTTTCAACAAATAAAACAATCTTATTTATTTATTTGACATGAAATGTGGCATCATATTTATATGTAATTGCATTCAATTTGTTTCAAACAAAATAGGATATACCTTCAATAAAAGGTGAGTAGGCCACCGTTCTACCATGCTTTGCATTAAGTTTTGTAAAGCATGCTTTCACATTTATTTAAGCCAAATCAAAGATGAAGTTTCTGTAAACCATGATTTTACATTTATTTAAGTCAAAAATTACTTTATGAATAAGAATGCGCAATTATTACTTAACTGAGTGGAACACTATTAATAAGATTTAATGATCAATTATAAAACAAAGAAAATTTAACGAAACAGTATTGTTAATAGCCAATTAATCATTCAATTGATTATAACATTAGGAAATCCAGCAAAGTACATTTGGGCCGATTAAAAACGGTACTAAATAATCGAATAAACTCGTGTTTTATTAAATAAAAAACTTCATTTCATAGAAATTTGACAATCCAAAATAAAAAGTGAGCTCCCATCAAAAGAAAATGAGCATCACGAACCCTAAATCGCGAAACCAAACCAGGAACCCTAAATCTGATGCGATTGGCCATAGGCTTCATCTTCCTCTTCGGTTGGAGCAGCTTCATCCTGCAACACCAGTGGCTTCAGCTGCTTGTGGCACTGGGCCATCTTCAAAAATGTAGGCAAATATAAATTGTGCACTGGGCCATCTTCAAAAATGTCGGCAAATATAAATTGTGCTATATCCTGTAGGGCATGGTCATATTCAGCTGCTTCTTCCATGTTATCTTCCGGAAAGTCCGCAAATAGAACTTGTGCTATATCCCGGAGCGGCCAAGGGTCATATTCAGCAAAGTTAATAGGCAATGGAAGTGCTTCTTCCATCATGTCTTGGTTTCAGCCAGTGAACCTGATCCAGCATTGCCTGAGAACCAAGACATCATGGAAGAAGCACTTCCATTGCCTATTAACTTTGCTGAATATGACCCTTGCCGCTACAGGATATAGCACAAGTTCTATTTGCCGACTTTCCGGAAGATAACATGGAAGAAGCAGCTGAATATGACCATGCGCTACAGGATATAGCACAATTTATATTTACCGACATTTTTGAAGATGGCCCAGTGCCACAAGCAGCTGAAGCCACTGGTGTTGCAGGATGAAGCTGCTCCGATGGAAGAGGAAGATGAAGCCTATGGCCAGTCGCATCAGATTTAGGGTTCCTGGTTTGGTTTCGTGATTTAGGGTTAGTGATGCTCATTTTCTTTTGATGGGAGCTCACTTTTTATTTTGGATTGTCAAATTTCTATGAAATGAAGTTTTATATTTAATAAAACGCGAGTTTATTCGATTATTTAGTACCGTTTTTAATCGTGCCCAAATGTACTTTGTTGGATTTCCTAATGTTATAATCAATTGAATGATTAATTGGCTATTAACAATAATGTTCCGTTAAATTTTCTTTGTTTTATAATTGATCATTAAATCTTATTAATAGTGTTTCACTACGTTAAGTAATAATTGCGCATTCTTATTCATAAAGTAATTTTTGACTTGAATAAATGTAAAATCATGGTTTACACAAACTCCATCCTTGGTTTGGCTTAAAGAAATGTGAATGCATGGCTTACAAAACTTAATGCAAAGCACTGTAGAACTGTGGCCTACTCACCTTTTATTGAAGGTATATCTAATTAAACCCATAAGATTAAACCAATAAGGTATGGAAAAGCAAGCGCTTCCATGCTTACCAATTCCCTCACAATGGCGGTCTAACACACCAGAAGCTGGCAGCGGCAGTCATTCACAAATAAAATGCAATTACTGCATCTGTCACCTCAACGGGTGACAACGATCAAACTTCGAACACAAATGTCTACAAATTATAAACTAACTGTGAACAAATTGTTTTCAAGGTTTTGAGAATTCAAGATAAAATTTCTATGGCGAGTGTATTGAACCTAGGATACTGCCACCCTTCAAAAGATGCCTAAAGATAATTTTTTGCACTTATCTATAGCTAAGGTGATACGAAACCCCATTTCCGTGTATCTTATCCCATCACTCACAAAATCTGGAGTTGTTCTGCAATGTAAATTTCAGACAGCAACTGAGGAGCATTACAATAACAACAACATAGTTACAAAAGCTATATGGTAAAAAAGAACTTTTGATATCAACCTATTAAAATACATATAACTATAATGTTCAAATAAATAGAATGAAATGAATAGCTTGGATGCAAGACTGGAAAACACCAAAATTTTGTACTTAACTGAACAATGAACAATAATTTTGGTACTTAAGTGAACAATGAACAATACATAGAGGGGACAGTAGCAACAACGAAAACATAAATTTCAAACGAAGATCCATAGATAAAGCAATCTACCTGAATAAACCAATCACCTCAACCAATATACTAAAAACTTCAGAATCTCCACCTAAACTAAGCTGAGCTTCAAGCAGCCACCACAACCATACTTTAGCTTCAGCTTGAGTCTGTATTTGATTACACTAAAATCTATCAGTCCGACCTGCTCTACTCATTATCCTTCCAAACACAATCACTCAACTCATATATGATGAATTCAACTGCAAGCATAAACCCATATAACACTAGAAACAGAGAGTCAATCTATCCAGCTGCTCTACTCCTTGTCCTTTCAAACCCAATAACTCAACTCAAAATTGATGAATCCAAGTGCAAGCTTAAAACCATATAACACAATAAACAGAGCGAATCTATCCATACGTGAATTTCACATAAACTAGAGGGATACGAATTGCATTAAGCTGGATAACAACAACCACAGTCAGAAAAAGCATTATCAGATTAATGTAAGGAGACATATGGAAAAACAGTCAATAATCGAGCCCAACAAACTCCAAATAATTTTGTCAAAATTCTTCAGTTTTCCCTTCTTTAAATAAGAGAACAGTGTGTCAAGGAAAACTGCTATCAGACACATCAAACAAACCCAAAGCAAGGTAAGTTGAGTGAAAATAAATCGCTTGGGGTTTGTTTGATGTGCGTGAGAGTAGTTTTCCTTGACACATTGTTCTCTTATTTAAAGAAGGGAAACTGAAGAATTTGGACAAAATTATTTGCATTTGTTGAGCTCAATTATTGAATGTTTTTCCATATGTCTCCATACATTTATCCGATATTGCCTATTCTGCTTGATGGTCTTCAATAGATGGTACAGATCTCCACGGTTTAGAGTTGCGAAATTCATATGCCTAGAGACGCTTACATCATCTTGGGGTTTGTTTGATGTGCGTGAAAATAAATCATTTAGTATTTCATGAACGTGCAACGATTTGTTTGCTTGGGCAGGATGGAAAATTGCATAACGTTTCAACATTAATTCGCCAAGAATTTGGCGAATGAGTTAATGAGAGAGGCCTTGTTATCAGCAACCAATAAGTTCTGTAAACCCATTTCAGATCTCCGTCATAATAACTTTTTCCAGATCGCATCTAAACCCATTTAAGATCTTTCTTCTAGATCACATCTAAACACATTTTATATCTCATAATATTTTTTCCGAGATCGCATCTAAAGTCATTTCAAATTCATAATATTTTTTTCAAAATGGCAAAAATAACATATTGCAGATATGTTTAAAACAAAATATATTTGGATATATAAAATAACCCAAAGAAATATGAATGGAAGACACAAAATTTTAATTGGAAAACCTAACTAAACCACAGGAAAGGAAAGGATAGCATGTACAAATTTATTACTCACAAAACTATAGGCATCAAGATTCAGCACAACTTCTTAAATCTTGTATTTCACCTAGATGTAAGACCAAGAATACATATTTATATCTTTTCATTATACAAATACCACGACCCTAAACCATGGACCAAAAACCACATACCCAAAACTATGGATTTAAAAACATGGCCCAAAATCTTTTTTAACTAATTCTCAAAGAAAATGAAAAAAGTCGTAAATATTTTTTGTTATTTTCTTATTTGGTCTCATATATAACAATATCCCACTTGAAATAAAATAAGAGCTAGTGATTGCCAACCATATATGGCAATTCCTGAGCGGAGTTAGGATGAGTGGGATCTTCTCTCGAACAACATGTTCAAAACTACTAAAAAACGACTCATAAAGATGAACACCATAAGACAGCCCTTTAAAATAGCTGGGGCATTGAAGAAAAAAGGATTTTGGTTTGAATTCGAAGTCATGTTTTACACAATTTGTCTTGGAAACAATATGCAAGTCAAATCAAAGTCAAATCAAATGTAGAACCATGAATCCATGTTAAAAACTTAACACCATCATGAAAACCATCAATATACTAAGGAAAAATCTATGAATAAGCAACACCATATATTAAATCTTCAAATCTCTATGAACATCTAAAAGTTGTGTATAAAGCATTATACACATATCACCCATTAAAATTTGAACTCCGCCCTAAGACTTAAATCTCAAATAAGTTACAATAAAATTGTTTTGCAAATTATAACCAATGTTGATTTTTTAAATTGATTTGAGTTGAGCATTTGTTAATTTTTTATACCAATGTAGGTTATTTGGTTTTATAATAGACAACATAAAGTCAAACTCTACACAGCAACTGACGTGGACAGATTTTAGCAAAACCCTGATTATGAAAACTTTTCAAAAGAGCAAAGATACCATTGACCAAATTCGACAAAGACATGAAGCACAAAGTTCCTATGATACCATTGTTTCACAGCCCAACCTATTCATGGAAAAAGAAAACCCAAATTGACCTCAAGCTTCGATCTGGAAGCCACCGCGAATTTGATCTCCTAACCGCATGGTGACCAACTCATAGTCGTTATAGCCCATATTTAAATCCTATTTCTCTTTTATGCGCATAAACAAATTCGACCTCGATTAAAAGCTTTAATCTTTAGCATTTTGAAGCTTTAATATTTGTTAACCAATGATTCCAAAATCTGCTCAAACTAAATGAATAGAACCACGAATGGGATGTTTCTTTGGCTGGAGTTGTAAAAGCCTTTGGTGTACGCTTGGCTCTTGACGAAGAATTTGAAGAATATGTTCTAGCTGGGGATGTGTTTGATCTACCAATTGGGAAGGTTATTATTCACAGTGTTGTCTGTTGGAAGCTTATGATGACTGCTCGAACGCCGGAAAATTTTGATTTTTTCAATTTTGTAGAAATCTTACAATTTTAAAAATCCTGGTTGCAATTCTTAATTCTGAAATTTAGTATTTCATGAGCATGCAATGATTGCAGAAAGTTTCAGCATTAATAGCCTCTTATGCGAATTTCCAGATCCTATCTAAACCCATTTCAGATCTCATAATAATTTTTCTCCATATCGCATCTAAACCCATTTCAGATCTCGTAATATTTTTTTCCAGATAGCATCTAAACCCATTTCAGGTCTCATAATATTTTTTTCCAAATCGCATCAAAATCTATTTCAGATCTCATAATATTTTTTTCCAGTTAGCATCTAAACCCATTCAGATTCATAATAATTTTTTCAAGATCTTATCAATAACATATTGTAGATATATTTAAAACAACATATATTTGGATAAATAAAATAACCTAAATAAATATGAATGAAAGACACAAAATTTTAATCGGAAAACCCAACTAAACCACACGAAAGGTTAGCATATAGAATTTTATTACTCCCAAAACAATAAAACTATACCAATCATGCTTCAGCACAACTTCTTAAATCTTGTATTTCACCTAAATGTAAGACCAACAATACATATTTATATCTTTTTATTAGACAAATACCACTACCTTAAACCACGGGCCAAAAATAACCTACCAAAACTATAGGTTTAAAAACATGTCCCAAAATCTTATTTAGCTAATTCCCAATGAAAATGAAAAAAGTCAAAAATATATTTTGTTATTCTCTTATTTGGCCTCATATATAACCATCATAGATCCATCTTAAACCCATATCTATCAAGCAACTAGAGGGATCCAATTTCTTGAGGTGTATTTCTTTTTTTAAATTTAAACTCAAGAAATTTGATCTCTCTTGATTTATAGATCCGAGTTTAAGTTTTAAGTATGAGCCTACATGAATTTTTTTAATTTTTTTTTAATTGAAGTTTTTTTTATTTTTTATGTTTTATTAGATATAACGCTACGTTACAACATCTCCTCCATACTTGGTTGTAGAGCACCTCGTTTCACTCGGTGCAACAATCTCCCACTTGTGATAAAATTGTTGATTTTTGTACCTCCGAAAGTGTTCCCCTAGGTGACTTTTTCCTTAGTCACTTAAAAGGGGGAAATAAAGTGACCCTTTCATTAAATGACTTGTGATGAGCATTTAACTTAACTTTAGATATTAAAGTTACTTTTTGATAAATTTAAGTGAGGTGAATGAAATTAAATTTCATGAGAAGTAAATGTGCATTTATTGTCAACCCCACATCAATTCAATTTGGGCGATTGGCTTAGATGGCTTTTCACTCACCCTAGGTTTTCACACAAAAAGGCAAGGGAAAGCATTCTTCATTCACTTGAAGAGAATGAGCAAAGGAGAGAGGTCAATTTCCTTGAGATGAGGAGAAGACAGTAGCAAGAGAGAAGGTTCACACATTTTTCCAAACAAACCGGAGAGCACGAATCCCGAGGCACCGTGAAGGTAGAGTGGCACACAAATCGAAAGTCGCACTTCTCCGTTTAATGCTAGTCCATACATCTCGAATTAGTAGAAAGAAATTTTGGGCACATATCCCAAGGTAGTGGTCACATTTTTTTAGAACCGTACTACAACATTTAATTGTTGCTAATCTGTACAGCATGTTGGCCGTCATTCCTAAGGCAGGTGGAAACATAATTCGAGGTGTGTACTTGGTTGTATTTCTTGCATGAATTTTGAGAAGAAGAACTGCACACAAATCGAGGTAGTTACAACACTGTTTTCAAGGAAGCATTCTAGGTGAAATTTAATGGTTGAGATAAGTGCATTTTGACTGTAAATTTGTTGTACTGAATTTTTCTGAAGAAATAAATTATTCTCTCTCTCTCTCTCATAGGTTTTCCCCTTGTGGGTTTTTCCTGGGCAACTTGCCAAAAAATTCTAAGTACTGAAAATTTCATGGTGTGTTTGCATTGTTAATTTTTCTGCCTGTTATTGCAAGTTTCAACTATGTTTTTATGTCTAAGATTTTATGAGTTATTTTCTAGTACTGAAAATAATTTTGGGTTGTGCATTAAACCTCATAAAAAGACTTAAAACCAATTTGGTTGAATTCTCTAGAAAAATTTCATGGTATGAGAACTTGGGGGCAGAACATACAGTGAATTGAAATTTCCATATTTACAGTAAATTTTATTTTGTCTATGAGGAACACCTTGTTGAGTTGGGAGTAAGATGGCTATAGGACTTAGGTTGGAAGATATGCTAGATGGGACACAGAATTTTGTTCCATGGAAGGCTAGGATTATGCTGATTTTGGAAGAGAAAGAAATTTGGGATGAAGTGGTCAACAATACAATAGCTAAACCAATTCATATTCGCACTTCCACTAATGCACAAGCATTAGAAGCTTTCACCAAGAAGGACTGTAAGGCTAGGAGAATTGTTCTAGATATTGTTAAAAACCATATTATTCCACATCTTTCAGGTAAAGACCGTGCATATAAAATGTGGGATGCTTTGACCAGATTATACTAGAGCACTAATGAGAACCGGAAGATGGTCTTAAAAGAGAAGTGAAAAGTATAAAGATGAATAAAGCAGAGGGAGCGACATCTTACCTTACTAGGATATCTCAGGTTAGAGATGAGCTTGCAGCAATTGGGGAGATAGTTTTAGCCACTAAGATAATGCGGACAATAGTGAATGGTGTGACCAAATCATGGGTTGTTTTGTGGAGGCTATAGTTGGTAGGGAGAACATGCCTTCTTGGGATAGACTATGGGATGAATTTGTACAGGATGAGACTAGGAGAGGTCTTGTGAAGGGAAGTTCTTCACAAAGTAGGGAGGATGAGGAAAACATGTCTTTGACTACAAAAGGAAAGAAGAAATCCAAGAGGGGCCCCAAGCAGGGTAGGGCTAAGCAGCAGTAGCAACAGGGTGGATAGAAGAAGAACTTAAGCAAAGTCAAGTGCTTTACTTGTCATGGATTTGGGCACTATGCTTTGCAGTGTCCAAAGAAGAAGACGAAGTAGTAGAGCCTCTATCATCACTAGCACTGATTTAGAGATCGAGAGGGATTATTCCTGTTTGACTGGCCATCAGATGGGTGCATCTACCACCAACACTTGGTATATTGATAGTGGAGCTTCGAGTCACATGACAGGTGCTCGAGAGATGTTCTCTGAGCTTTCAGAGATAGGTGTAGATGTGGAGGTTGTATTGGGAGATTACACAGCTGTTAGAGTTGTTGGTCATGGGACCATTACTTTTCAGAGGGAGTCCATGAGTCCTATTATTTTGAGGGCTGTGTTATTTGTCCCAGTGCTGAAAAAGAACTTGGTATCAGTTACCAACAATGAGGACAAGGGACTTGGGGTTTGTTTCATGGATGGACATGTGCGTATATTCTCCAAGACTGCAAGACCATATACCTCTTTAGACATTGGAGTTAGATGCGGGAAACTATACAAACTCTTATTTCAGACCCAACACGCTTTGGCCTACTGAGATTTGTGAGCTTTGGCATTAGAGGATGGCTCATTTGTATCATCCAGCTCTGATGTTGTTGAGGAGCATGGTTATAGATCCACCAGAGTTCAGCACTGAGCACAGTGATGTATGCAGAGGGTGTGCTTTGGGAAATCACACCAAGACTGATTTTTCGAGCAATGACAATAGGTCAGCAGGGGTGCTTGATTTGATTCACTCATATTTCTATGGTCCTATGTCATCTGTTTCCTTGACAAGATTTGATTATTATGTGACATTCATCGATGACTAATCTAGGAAAACCCGGATCTACTTCTTGAGGAGCAAGAAGTTAGTTGATTTCTTGTGGACCTTCCAAGAGTTCAAAGCTCTTGTCGAGAATCAGACAGGGAGGAGGATTCAAGTTCTGAGATCAAACAATGGGGGCGAGTATACCTCCAATGAGTTCGATGATTTTTGCATACAGGAGGACATACAGAGACAGTTGACAGTACCATATACTCATGAGCAGAATGGAGTAGCTGAACGGAAGAATAGGGTTATTGGGGGAGTAGTGAGAGCTATGCTTGATGATCAGAGTCTTCCTTTCTTTCTTTGGGAAGAGGCTTGAAGTACAGCTGTTTACCTTCAGAACAGGAGTCCCCACCGTTCCTTGGGGAGAAAGACTCATGAGGAGATGTTCACAGGAAAGAAGCTTGACGTTGGTCATTTTTGCATATTTCGTTGCTTGACTTACTCTCATGTCCCTTCAGAGAAGAGGACAAAGTTGGATCCCACTGCAGAGAGAGGCATCTTTGTGGGATATGATGAGACTTTGAAGGATTTTCGTATTTATCTTTCTGCACATAGGAAAGTGGTTGTGAGGCGAGAAGTGATTATGATTATTGGTGCATCAAGATGATGACCTTTTCTACAGGAAAATATTTGTGGGAAGTTGTAGAATCAGGTTATGAAGGCCCAGCTGATTGGAACACCCTTACAGCCAATGATAGAATAGCTAAGAGAGAATCTAAGAAGAAGAATCTCGAAGCTTTATTTCATATTCAAAGAGATCTAGATAAGAGCTTATTTCCAAGAATTGCATGATGAAATGCAGCTCAAAATGCCTAGAAGATTCTACAAGAAGCTTACCAAGGTAGTGATCAAGTTAAAGTTGTCAAGTTAAATACATTGAGGACATAATTCGAGAATTTGAAGATGCAAGAAGGTGGGAAGGTGAGTGATTATTGTGTAAGAGTAAATGATGTTGTCAATAAATAACGCTTATTTCATTAAATTTGGACAAATTAGGCAAATTTTGGACTAAGAATGTGTGAAATTCGACTCTGAAAGTGTGTATATCAACCTTTCTAAAGTGAAAAATGGGTTTTGAAAGTGGCAATATTGGATTTGAAAAGTGTGTTTTTCCATTCGAATAGTGTGTTTTTTGACTACTTATGAACCTTAAAATTGCAGTTTTTTGTTATGAAGCAACCCATTTCATATCTGTTAAGAACCATCATTTGTACACAGAAATGCTGATCTTGGAATGTTAACCATCTGACAACATGATCGAAAGAGATTGTTAGGTCTTCCATTGATGGATATATGGACGGAATGGAGCTGTCGTTTTCTAACAGAGGATTCGAATTCACCCACAAAACTCATAATCACTGAAATCTAGCAAGAATATGCAACTATGGAACAATACATGTGACGACATGCAATAATTCAAAGTGAAACTGTTACCGGTGAGATAGATCTGCGATAGATGGATTTAAGGATGGGATGGAGCCGTCATCACATGCGGTCGTCAATAGTTGTAGTAGTCATCGAATATTGTTTTAGTACCAGACCATGCTGTCAACTTCTTCTTACTATGCCAAGTAGAAGGTAGAAGGACTGTGCTTTCATAGTCAACAACATTTTGTTCATTCATCTCCAGTTATTTTTTGATTTCTTCAATATGAAGAAACAGATTGTTCATGGGGGAGATGTTGCAGGATCTTAGGTCGGTCGCTCGACTAGGTCCTCCATTCGACCACTTCAAAGAACATGTCAACCCGTCGTGTCGATCAATGCTAAATTTCTACTAGCATTATAGTGTGTTTGGGAAGGCATGCATGAGTTGCTTGTTTTTTAAATTATACATGGAATGTGTTGAATATAATTGTACCACTGATGAAAAATCTATTTAGTAAATTTCCTTCCTTTCTTTGTTAATTTTTATTTCCCGCAATGACAGTCTGTAAATTTCCTTCCTTTCTTTGTTAATTGTTATTTGCTGTAAATTATGTGTGTCTGTAAATTTCCTTCCTTTCTCTATTAATTGTTATTTCCAGTAGATATTTTCCATTGTGTTATTCTTCATGCTTGGATGAAAGTAATATTAAATCAGAATTCATATGTTTATGCTCTAGTTTACCGCATCTAAGTAGTCACCAATCTTATGCTAAAATTGATATTGGATTCATTTATGACCAATGCCCAATATTAATGGAGAACACAAGAAGGATCGACTGACCCTTGTTACAGTGTTCAACTATTATGAAAACAATACTGGGAATAACCTGGGTCAGTCGAACATATAAAAATAGTTTGTCCCGACTTCCGTTATCCGAAAAGAAGGATTGGCCGCCGCTTCTTTTCGTAGTTAACTGTGAAAACCTTTATCCAACAATTCAGTTATATCCATAATGGAGAACACAAGAAGGATCGACCAACCCTTCTTACAGTGTTGAAATATTATGAAAAGAATATTGGTAATAAGAAGGGTCGACTGACCCTTCTTGCAGTGTCAAAATATTATGAAAATAATACGAGGAATTTTTTATTTGTAAATTGCAATTTCCATTTCTAAATGTTCAAAGTTTTAAGGTGAAAAGTTATAACATATAAAAACTGTTTGTGCCAACTTCCATTTTCCGACAGGAAGGATCGGTCGCCCCTTCTTTCATAGTTAATTGTGAAAACATTTATCCAACAATTCAGCTATTGCCATAACGGAGAATACAAGAAGGATCGGCCAACCCTTCTTGCAGTGTCGAACTATTATGAAACGAATATTGGGAATAAGAAGGGTCGGTCGACCCTTCATTTAGGAGGGAATTGTAACAATAGAAAACCTTGGAGAAAGAGAGTTACTCTTTCTCTGAGAACATTTCTACTTGCTAGCAAAGTCTTTAAAGAAAAAATTATATAAATTTTGTTGTTAAAATTTTGATATCTGGTATCCTAGGGTGACACGTGGAACGATCATATTGTGACACATGGCATATTTGTTTGGAACTTTGAGCAGACCCAAAAGTATATTGTTTCTATTTAAAAAAAAACAAAAAGAAAGAATGTTTCTGTCTGGTTAATCGCAGTCAGAATCATTCCAACTAATGGCATCACTATCTGCATTGTCGTCTAGGAATGTCATTTTCCAACACAGTATCCTACTTAAATTTCATTACTAAATATAATTACAAACGAGCGCCCATAATCAGAATGGAAGACACAATTACTGAATACAATCACAAACAAGCATCCAACAGCTGGTGCCATACTAAGTATGGTAAAAAATCCATAGTAGAATAAATTTAGGAGCAAACAACTAGGCTAACTGCAGATAAAACCTGTGTTGACTCAACTCTTCTCGACAGGGGTTCTCACTGTCATCAACAAGCACCAACAATTCCTTATACACCGGCCTAAAAAGGAGTTACCCTTCCTAGCAACACCTATGGAGGGTGCTGCAGGAACCAAGTTTCCGCAGTGGCATTGAGAATATGCTTTACCCACAAATATTCTATCATAGAAAGTTAACCAGATATCATCAACTTGACAACATACTATTTACTAAACATTCGCATATTATGTAAGCAATTCGCAGATTCAACATAAAGTAAACATTCACAATAACATATCCATTCTACTTAATCGCATGAACCACTATCATTCAATCCATAGCATAATAGACATAATGCAACATTCACCACTGCACAGACACGAAATTAGAACAATAATCGGACATTTTCATGCATTCATTAAACTCTGCAGCAAACCCGTTACAGGAACAGTCAAAACATAATGTTGCGGATCCAAATTAGACCAAAAAGAGGATTTCTCCACTATCTCTCTCTGTTCTAATCCGCCCTTAGGCTTACATTTCCCTTCTATTTATATGCTATTCAATGGTCCATATTGACCGATTCTAACAATTGAATATTGACCGAGCAGCCCCCATAACAAAACCACACTAACATCCGGAGTCTGCACTGAGACTGAACTTCCAAAGACATGGCAAAATACACAGAAAAAATAGTGAGCCACCAGCGAAAAATCCACAGAAAAAATAGCAAGCCGAATGTTGACCACCAAGACCAGCACGAACGCTAACCAGGAAGACCAATCAGGGAGCAGGGTGCTCCCCCCATGGGGAAACTTATTCTTCATGAGGGAAGTCCCCCGAGGTACTATCCATGTAATCTTTCAGATTAGACTTGAGCAAGCGAACACCGGCCGAATGAGTTTGTTAGCTGCCTTTTATAATTTGGAGGTCTTCACGAAGGCCGTGAGCTAGCTGGTTCCTTGCTTGAATTTCGTGAGTGAACAAGATCCTCACCGCCCGGTAGGGGTTGGAGATTAATTTCTGGCCCATGTTGGCTTCGTGTTCCCAGAGAAGGGATAACTCGCAGCGTGTTATCTGTGCCTCTATTAGAGCAGGCGTCTCTCCTAGATACTAATCCCCCCAATTGAAGGTTTGCGGGGTAGGCTCTTCCATCCCCATGGTGTGCTGTTGAGATGAGCCTTCTCCCTAAGAGCAACTTTCCCCCCATGTTGTGAAGACTCTACACCCCTACTTGATCCCCTACGTCTGCATGCCCTCATACGGGCAGCCATGATATACCAATTAAAAAAATTGAACCACCAAAAATCCACCAAGAAGTTCAGCCAAGATTTAAATTGTAGGTCTCTCGAATGGAGGTCGCCTACTCCATTGAAAATATTTATAAGAATTTCTATGGAAAGCAGGGTGGAGAGCCGACTTGATTCCCAGAGATTTTCATAGAATCCCACACATACAAGAGGATTGCCATTAATGGCTTTGTAGATATTGAATGACTCAAAATCCATGTAAAAGGCCATCTTGGACAATTGAAAATCAATTAGTAGTACTTGCTCAGCAGCGCGGTACAACCAGAATTACTGCGCTCAGCACAGAGGCAGTTATGCGTAAGGAAGCAATGATAGAAACAAATTGTGTAAATCAGCATCAGCATAATGATTGAGGTCGTAATTTATTGGAGGCATGACATTACAAAGCGTCTGGATAACCCCTACCCCGTGTCATCCTCCACTATCGTCCCTTCAAACCAGCCTATATCTGTCCGATTAGTACTGTCACGACTGTTGATAGAGGTGTAGATGGCGAAAGCTAAGCATTGAGCTACAAAGTATTAAATGCGGTAGCTCCACTACCATCCCTTCAAACGAGCCTGCATCTGTCTAAATAAAAGATGCCACCAACATGTGAATTTAAAATTAAAAAATTCAATTTCATATTTGAAATGTGTGGATTTCAAATCAGAAAATTCAATTTTTTATTTGAAAATTGCAATTTGCATTTGTAAATGTTCAAAATGTAAGGCAAAAAGTTATAAAAATGGTTGTCCCAACTTCCATTTTCCAACAAGAATGATCGGTCGCCCCTTCTTTTCATAGTTAGTTGTGAAAACATTTATCCAGCAATTCAGCTATATTCATAATGGATAACACAAGAAGGATCGAGTGACCCTTCTTGCAGTTTCGAACTAATATGAAAATAATATTGGGAATAAGAAGGGTCTGTCGACCCTTTTGAGAATGTCGAACTATTATAAAAATAATATTGGGAATAAGATGGGGCAGTTGACCCTTCAATTACGAGGGAATTGTAAAAATAGAACACCTTGTAAGTTATAACATATAAAAATGGTTTCTGACGACTTTTGTCTTCGATCCTTGTTTTTTGACAAGAAGGATCGGCCGCCCCTTCTTTTCGTAGTTAATTGTGAAAACCTCTATCTAGCAATTCAACTATATCCATAAGGGACAACACAAGAAGGATCGACCAACCCTTCTTGCAGTGTCGAAGTATTATGAAAACATTATTGGGAATAAGAAGGGTCGTCCGAGCATTCAATTTTGAGGGAATTGTAAAAATAGAGCACCTTGAAAGTTATAACATATAAAATTGTTTGTTGCAACTTCTGTTTTCTGACAAGAAGGATTGGTCGCCCCTTCTTTTCATAGTTAATTGTGAAAACATTTATCCATCAATTTAGCTATATGGATAATGGAGAACATAAGAAGGATTGACCAACCCTTCTTGCAGTGTAGAAATATTATGGAAATAATATTGGGAATAAGAAAGGTTGACCGACCGTTCCTGCAATGTCGAACTATTGTGAAAATAATATTGGGAATAAGAAGGGTCGGCCAACCCTTCAATTACGAGGGAATGGTAAAAATAGAACACCTTGAAAGTTATATCATATAAAATGGTTTGTCCCGGCTTCTGTTTTACGACAAGAAGGATCGGTTGCTCCTTCATTTCGTAGTTAATTGTGAAAACCTTTATCTAACAATTCAGCTATAGCCATAATGGAGAATGCAAGAAGGATCGACTGACCCTTCTTGCAGTGTCGAACTATTATGAAATGAATATTGCGAATAAGAAGGGTCGGCCAACCCTTCATTTAGGAGGGAATTGTAACCTTAGAAAACCTTGGAGAAAGAGCTGCTGCTCTTTCTTTGAGAATATTTCTACTTGCTAGCAAAGACTTTAAAGCAAAAATTGTATAAATTTTGTTGTTAAAATGTTGATATCTGCTATCCTAGGGTGACACGTGGCACAATCTTATTGAGACACGTGGCATATTTGATTTGGCACATTGAGTATAGCGAGGTTACTAATGCTAGTTTAACCACAGCACAATCAGGAAATGAAAATTCACTGATAGTAGTTTTAAGGATTAGGCACATGCAAGATTACCCTCTAGTTGGAAATGCTAATTGAAAAATTAACATGAATTTATTAATTTATGTTAATCATTTGCAGAAATAGATAAATGTTTTAATTAAATAAGTTCACTTCAAACATAAAAGACACACAGATCATTAGCAAAGACAAATCCAAACTGTAGATCAATGTATGGATTATTGATTGCAAAAATTAAATAGTGTTCATAAACAGTGTGGATTATTCATTGCAAAAATTAAACAGTGTTCATAGATAGTGTGGATTATTGATTGCTTATTTGGTAAAGTTTCGAGAACCCGAAACCCACAACCCACATTTTCAGATTACGGATTTAGGGAACGTTGAATAAAGCAAGATTTTGAAACTGTAACCCGAATCTTGCATCCCGTAGGAGTAATCTCGGCCGTTCGTTTCTTCCTAGGTCTATGGTTCAGATCTCATCCGGTCGAAAAAACCTTAAATAAATGATTTTTTTTTTTTTTTTTCTGATTTTTCACTATCATTTTTACTGTCGGTTTTTACGCTCTTATGTGGATTTTATTGTGGAGTTTTTACCAGGGTCACCTGCACAGTTTTCAGCTGAAATCAGGTTGGTTTGTCATGAATTTTACATCTTCTTTTTGCGCTTTTACTGTTTATGGGTTGATTTTGACTCTCATTTGTTTATTTATCAGAATTTCCCGAAACCTTCACCAGAATGTCTCGAACTACCCAGTACAAGTCACTATATAGGGATTCACTTACCAAGGATCCCAATTTCGGCATTTTCTCAGACACCAGTGAGAGGGTGACTGAGGATTATCAAATGGACTAGGCGAAAATTTATTCAATCTTTGACAACCATGACCTTTTAGGCATCAAACAAGACCGGCTAGCCTATGAAAAAATTAGGGCTTCCCAAATTCATGCCATTGCTGCTCACCCTTCCATCTTACCTTATACAGACCCTGTAAAATGGATTGTTGAAAATGCCAATACCAAAGACCGATCATTCAATGATTGCGCAAGTTTGCAATTGACTACCTTTCACCTAGAGGTTTTTATCAGAGCTTTCGCTCTCAAGCTAGTTATACAAACCCTGAGTTCTGACTTTACTCAATCCTCCAAGACCAGAAATAATTTTGACAAGATGATGAAATGTTGGATGACGAAACCAAATAGTTTCGTGCCTAAGGTGGATGATCTCTATCCTATTATTTGGTTCAAGGAACCTTACTCTTTACTTGTAGCAATGCTTTGTAGGCTTTTTGGTCTCTCCAATTGTTCAATTTTCAAGGCTGAATGGGATCCCATATCCCATCATGTGTTAACAATAGGTGAATCCTTTCCCTTGGCATCCATCTTGTCATCAGAAATTAAGACACAAATTCAAAACTTTCAAAAGAAACCCACCTCAAAGAAGCCACATTTTTATCTATCAGTCTACATCCTTGATGTCTTCTGCACTGACTTTCAATATCCTAACTTTGGGTGGAATTGGACCCCTGAGGCTCCACCAATTCATATATATCATTCTGCATTATGGGAAAGCAATTATCTACCCTTTCTTTATGAAATTTGTGACCACTTCATGGGTACCATTTATTTTAAATTATTTCACCAGGAAGCTCCTGCCTTCTCAGCAAATTCCAGAACCTTTATCAGCACCCTTGGGGACTAGTATGTTTATGAGTCTCTTGCATATATCAGAGTTTGGGGATGTGACACTGTTCACCTGTTTCCCAGAATTGTACATGACAGGTTGGTTATTCAAGAAGTTTCCTATCAGACTGTCACTGTTGGAGTCTGCAAGAAACTTACTGGTCCTAAAAAGATAGGCTAGCCTAATTTTTCTCTAAATCTTGGCCCACTAATTCTTCCTACTTCAACCTGGGCTGCTGTACTTGGTGATCAGTTGGCTCCTTTGAAGTTGGGAAAAGCACCCAAAAGAAAGCATGATCCCAAGAAATTCTTGGATGCACACTTCAAGCAAAATCACAGGAAAATGGACTATGTCCATGAAGATTTGCTAGATGACTCTATCTATCGAGGGGTGAACACCTTCCCTTAAGTGTTAGGAAGAGCCAAGAGCTTGGATGAGCAGCGACAGATTATGGCATTTCAGAAAGAAATAAAATCTCAGGTTTATGGGCAAAGAACCTTGGAGTTGAATATCACTGAACAGGTTAGAAGGAGCAGAGAACAAAAGCAAATTCAGCTAGCCAATGCTCCCTTAATGCTTACTTATACAGATGGAGACAAAGGTAAAAATCCCATGGAGGAACCTCCCCAGATTAAAACCACTGAGCAGGTTAAATCCTTCTTGCAGACATCTCATAATTTTCAGCAACATTTGGCAAAATTGACTTCAGTGTTGGGTACCAAGACAGCTGAATCGCCCAAGGTTGCTATGAGTGTTCAAGTAACTGCTACAGCTTTGGAGCTGGTTGATGACTCGACAATGATTGAAGATAATCCTCCTAAGAGATAGAAAGTTCAGGTTTCCACATTTGAAGTTCCTACTGTTGATCTCACTAACAGTGAGGTAGAAGATGAGCCACGGGCTGTAGTTCAAGTTACTGAAGAAGTACCTGAAAAGGTAACTGACAAAGTTGTGGAAGAAGTCACTAGGGAAGTGACAGAAAACTCATAGTCACTTACAAACTTGTTGGACAGTATTGAAATGGACCATTCTGACCCCGACATCACAGTTCCATCACTTTTGTTACCACCTATCTAGGATCTTTCTATTTTTCCTGCAGGGGAAATCCCACCACTCTCTATTTCACAGTTTTTTCACACTTTGACTCATAGGGCCACCCCTTTTCCTAGTAACTCAGTTTCTTCTTCCATTCCTTCCTCTATACTTGCAGAAGCCCAGTCTTCGACTGGCCTCTTGCAATTACCCACATCTACTTCATCATTACCCACTGATAGAGATTCAGTCACAACTACTTCTTCATTACCATTAGCTACTAATGGTGACCAAGTTCTCCTTTCTGAAGCTATCACTTCAATCCCTTCTCCTACTATTCTCTCATCAATTCCTCAAATTGTTTCTACCCCTATGATTGTTCATCAAGTTACCATGCCTATGCCCAATGCCATGGCCACTCAAACTTCCTCATTGGTTTCAACAGAAAATGTTATTTCAGTCACTTCTGAAGTAATAACTGAATGGGAGGATGATGAAATAGATAGTCCCTCTTGGACATTACTTCTATAGTAAGGATAATAAGGTAATGGTAAAGAGGGGTAAGAAGAGAATCATTGATAAAAAAGGATTAGAAGTGTCTGTTCCTAACCAGATAGTCTAGGCTCAACAAGACAGTAACCCTCAGACAGGGGCAATTGAGACAGCTACAGCCCTAGGGGCATTTGCAGGAGCAAACCTTGATTTAATACATGTTCTCAATAGATAAATTGATCAAAAGAGGGAAGAAGTGGAGAAGCTTCAAGAAGAGCTGGAAAAGGCTAAAGAGGAACATCAAATTTATGTTGATGATATTAGAAGGATTTAGGAAGATAAGTTGGGAGATGAGGAGCATAAGAGCCAATCTTTGCAGGTTGAACTTCAAAGGTTACAAGCTGAGAATTCTGCCAATGTTCAACAAATTGCTTTATTGTAAAAACACTGTGAGGATGCAACTGCAAGTGCAGCCTCTTCTACTTTCTTCAAGATGACATCTCAGGAATTCAAGGACTTGGCTTCTCAAGTCAATAAAGAGTATCACGAATACCTGGAAAAGCTGTTTTGCACATTGGATGAAATTAGAGAAACTCATATATCTTTTGGAAAGATGCTTAGTTCCTTTGAAAGGCAGGAAGGTAAAAGGCTTGAGGCTTCCAAGGCATATAATAACATTGTTGAATGGCATAGGTACACCAAAGACATTCCATAAGGATTTCCCATGCTTAGAAGTTTTCAATTTAAGAAGATCAGAGGTGCATTGAAAACTTGGTTGAAAATAAACGAATCAGTTGAAGATATTCTTAAAAAATCCCGAGCCATCTATAGTAGGTGATGGTATGCAGCAGATAATGCTATGTTGGCTCTCCAGTTGACTTCCATGGAACTCATCGAAGATGCCTGTCCACCTAAATTGAAGATTGAGGAAGTTGAGCGTAAGTTTGATGAATTTCAGCATTAAAATTCAGCTTCTAGAAGAAGTCAAGGTTGATGATGTGGAGCAGTTGATTAAGAAGCCAGTTTCCTTGGAATGTAAGATCCAAATCTACATCCGTATATGGCGTAAGCTGGCAAAGAATGAGATGGAGACGTTCGAATGCAATGCCTAGTTCGGACATGAGTCAACAAATTATTCTATGATAGATGAGCTGTTAGAGATTTGGGGCAAATGGCAAGATGTCCTAGGACATTAGGTTATTTTTTATTTTGTAATCCCTATTTTTTGTGGATCTTGATTTTTGTACCCTGTTGTAGTTCTTATTGGATAGATGCCTCTTTTGAAAAGGGGTGGATAATTTTGGGATTGGGAATCAGCAGGAGACGACTGGGGATTCTCTGTCTTACTGGAACTTTGTAATTTTTTTTGCAGAACTCATTAATACAGTAAAGTAATCTCATTGAATCTTTTCCTGTTTATTGTTCAAGTTTCTTTGACAATGCCTAATTTTGTATCTCAAGTTGTCATCTACAGTATGTGATCCATTTTGCATGAATAAATTAATGCACAGGTATGTTGTACTGATTTCTCTTATGGCTAATCTATGTATAAAATATCTTGTTGAATTTCTTTAATTAAGATATTTTTCTTTATCGATTTCTACAAATGATTCACATGCTATTTGATCAATGTAAATTTTTCAATTGACACAATGATCACATATTGATCTTGAATAGGTTTAAATGACTTGAATTATTCTCTTTTAATTTTCATTAATTGGTGATGATTTAAGTAAACAAGTAAAATGCATCTTTTACATTTATGTTGGAGTTGGAAAACATGCTTGTTCCTTTAACATCAAGACCAATCTGCACAACAACAAGTCTTCCTTAGAATAGATTATAACTTAGATTAGGATCCCTCCCCTCGTGCTCTCCTCGTGCTGAGGGGATGGCCCCATAGATCATGCTGACATCCGTAGCCGGGGGATAATGCTCCTCGAATTGAAGTTTACTTGTGGAAGTAATTGTAAATAAGTAACTTTACACATTTACATTAGTATCATCATAGTAGCATTATACAAAATCTATTCTATTCTTTCTTTCTCTTTTTTTTAATAGAAACATTCTTTTTTTTAAATAGAAACATTCTTTTTTTTAAATAGAAACATTATTTACTTTAGTTTTTTTAAATCGAAGCATTATTTCTTTTTTTCTTTTTCTAAATATAATGAAATCTCATAAAAAGAATGAAAAGTGTTGTTAGTTATTATTATTTTTTAATTAAAGCCCTTCATGCTAGAAGGGAGGTATTAATATATAACCTTCAAATGTGAATTTAAAATCAAAAAATGCAATTTCTGATTTGAAAAGTGTTCAAAATTGCAATTTTCATTTGTAATTGTTCAAAATTTTAAGGTGAAAAGCTATAACATATAAAAATAGTTTTTCCCGACTTCTATTTTCCGACAACAAGGATCGGCCGCCCCATATTTTTGTAGTTAATTATGAAAACCTGTATCCAATAATTTAGCTCTATCCATAATGGAGAACACAAGAAGGATCGACTAAACCTTCTTGTAGTGTCAAAATATTATGAAAGGAATATTGGTAATAAGGGTCGACGGACACTTCTTGCAGTGTCCAAGTATTATGAAAATAATATGGGGAATAAGAAGGGTCGAGCGACCCTTCAATTACGAGGGAATTGTAAAAATAGAACACCTTGGAATTTTTATCATATAAAAATGGTTTGCCCTGACTTCCATTTTATGACAAGAAGGATCGGTCGCCCCTTCTTTTTGTTGTTAATTGTCAAAACCTTTATCCAGGAATTCAGCTATAGCCATAATGGATAATGCAATAAGGATTGACCGACCCTTCTTGGAGTGTGAAGAGATGTAATTTTTTATGAAGGGGGAGTTTATCGTCATCAAAAAGACCACGTTGAGAAGTCAAAATCTCGTTTGGATGGTGATAATATTGATGACATTAATAATCAGAAGCCTATTAATGTTGTTAGGATATTCCTATACTCCATCTTAGTCCTACTAGCTTTCCAGTCATTTTCATTTTCAGTCATGCATGCAAAATTAGGGTTTGCATGCATTTTGCATGCATTCTAGGTCATCAGTCCTAACACCTAGTCCTCAGCAAACTAGCCCCCGGAGCTTCTTTCAGATCATTTCTAGCCCTCCCAGTGACTAATGCGCCCTCCTTTGATTCACTGCATGACAAGGGAGCCTTCTTCACCTACCAGTCTAGTTATATTCAGTTATATTGAGTTATCTTCAGTTATTCCCTTGATTTAAGGCTTAACTGACTCTTTACTGAGTTTATCACTCTGTTGGACCTCCAGTGAGACTAGATTGACCATTCTAACTCCAGTTAACTCCTATGGTGCCCCCACTGAGCCTCCTTCACTATATTAGTGCTTACATGTGCCAGTTACACCAACCACATTCAATTAGACTCAGTTTGACTCCCGGTTGATCATTACTTGTGCATTGATGACTTCACTGATGAGAAGGTGGACTCCTAGTTAGGCATTGATGACTCTCCACTGATTATGGATCTATGCATGAAGGCTAATTCGAATTCCTCCTAGTGAATTCGAATCCTCATACTGAGCATTGTATATTTACCTGTTTACTATTCAGTTTAATGTAACATGTGTAATTATTCTGCCTCAATCAGAGTTTCTTTGGATCTAAGTTCTATTGCTTGTCTCTTCTTCTATTATTCCTAAATTCTTTCATTGTGAGGTTTACATCATCTCTTTGGATCTTATGTGGGCAATTTCACATGGTATCAGAGCCACTTGAGAGTTTATTCTACCTCCATTTTTGAGAGTTTTTTGCAGGTATTTCGAAGTTCCAGCAGTTGCAGCAGCAGATTCAGCAGTTTCTTTTTGCACTTGTTCTAGCAGTCAAGATGAGCAGTTCGAATGCTTCTCCTTCTTCTCCTTTGATCCTCACTCCATTCAACTACTTCGAATGGAAGGATAGGATTATATTTCACTTGTATCACAAGAGTCTAAATCGAATAGTATTTGAAAAAGATGATATTCCTCATCATGCTGTTGAAAGAACCAAGCATCTAAATAAAATGGATGAGGCTTTGGGATTCATATGCCTCCATATGTCAGAAGATCTATTGTTTCATGTTGAAGGAGTTAAGTCTCTGAATGAGTTATGGACAAAATTGGGGAACCTGTTTGGCAAACAAGATGGGATGAGAGGCTACACTCTTGAAAATGAATTGGCTTCTCTGCAACCTAGCAATTTCGAGAGCATTCAAACATTCATCTCAAAATTTTAGAATTTGGTTACTCAATGCAAGCACTGTGGCATCACCAAAAGTGATAAACAATTAGTGCTCTCCATTTTGATCAGACTTGGATCTCAATTTTCTATTTTTGTCTCTACTTTCCATTCTAGGCGAATGTCAATCCCTGGATGGAAGTTTCCTACCTTGGAAAAATTTACTACCGCTCTCATTCAAGAAGAGGACAAATTGATTCAAATGGGTGGCATCAAAACCTCCAGATATCTAGCTCTTTTAGATGGTGAATCAAGTGGAGCGAATGCAAAAGGAGGACAAAAAGGAAAAAGCAAGAAACCTTCAAGATCCAAGAATGACAAACAAAAGAGACCTAATTGCACCTACTGCAAGAGAGGAAATCATCCTGAGCATGCCTGCATGCATAAGAAGATTAATCTTCTAACCAAGCTTCTTGAACAAAACCAAATTGTTGTTCCAAAAGAAGCAAAGATGTCTGATTCTGGAAGTGGATCTAATGATTGTCATGCATTGATGGCTGGTTTTTCAAAGACAAAAGCTCTCCTCATAGATTCTGGAGCTTCCAACCGCATGATGGCACAAGAAGAATCCTTCTCCTCTTTGGATCTCCAAGATGGGCCTACCATTCACACGGGAGACAACTCTCACATTTCTACCAAAGGTTTGGGTACAGTTCATATGGAGCATGGTAAGTTCAAAAATGTCTTATTTGTTCCTTCTCTTACAGCTAATTTGTTGTCAGTATATCAAATGAATCATATAGGATCTCCAAAACAAGTAATTTTTGTTCTAGACACAATAGAGATTACAGAAATCTCCACTGGAAAGGTTATAGAGAATGGGATTGCTAATCATGCCTCAAAGGCATATGAGTTCTCACACTTCATGCCCTTCTCTCCAACTATTCCTTCAGATTCTGATGAAGATCACAGTGACTTCTCTTCTAGTGACTCCTATTCTAGTGAAGAAGAAGATCAAGATTTTGATGTTGAGATCATGGTTCAAGAAGATTCAGAACCAACACCTATTCTTAGTCCATATTCAAGAGAAATATGTTCTCACACAGTCCTCGCTACTACTGAGAACACAGTTGATGATTTATTTGCTTATAGAACTACTAGACTTCAGCAGCATGCTAACCTTGCATTATGCCATCCATCTCTCCATAAGAGATGCAACATGATGATGGGATTCTCTCTTCCATCTTTTGGGAATACTACTCATGTTCCATTTGCTCCAGATTCAGCAAAAGTTTCTGAAAGACTTGCTTCATCCTCCACACAGTGGGAGACCTTCCTACATGGGATCAGCTTGCCAAGTCTTTTGCAAAAGTTTTCACTGACGAAAGCTTCCTTCTTTTTTGCATGATGGTTCTTTGAGTTATTTACTGTTTTTTTTAGGGGGGGTATTTTTCCCATGAGGTTTTCCCCATTTCCTCAGTTTATGGACAGTTATGTATTTTATTATCATTTCATTTATTGTATGGGTGACATTTGGTCCTAGTTACCAGGGCCCAGGATGGATTAAGGGGGGGTGTTAGGATATTCCTATACTCCATCCTAGTCCTACTAGCTTTCCAGTCATTTTCATTTTTAGTCATGCATGTAAAATTAGGGTTTGCATGCATTCTAGGTCATCAGTCCTAACACCTAGTCCTCAACAAAATAGCCCCTAGAGCTTCTTTCAGATCATTTCTATCCCTCCAAGTGACTAATGCGCCCTCCTTCGATTCACTGCATGACAAGGGCACCTTCTTCACCTACCAGTCCAGTTAGATTCAGTTATATTGAGTTATCTTCAGTTATTCCCTTGATTTAAGGCTTAACTGACTCTTTACTGAGTTTATCACTCTGTTAGACCTCCAGTGAGACTAGATTGACCATTTTGACTCCAGTTAACTCCTATGGCGCCCCCACTGAGCCTCCTTCACTATATTAGTGCTTCCATGTGCCAGTTACACCAACCACATTCAATTAGACTCAGTTTGACTCCCGGTTGATCATTACTTGTGCATTGATGACTTCATTGATGAGAAGGTGGACTCCTAGTTAGGCATTGATGACTCTCCACTGATTATGGATCTGTGCATGAAGGCTAATTCGAATTCCTCCTAGTGAATTCAAATCCTCATACTCAGCATTGTATATTTACCTGTTTACTATTCAGTTTAATGTAACATGTGTAATTATTCTGCATCAATCAAAGTTTCTTTGGATGTAAGTTCTATTGCTTGTCTCTTCTTCTATTATTCCTAAATTCTTTCATTGTGAGGTTTACATCATCTCTTTGGATCTTATGTGGGCAATTTCACAAATGTTTCAGTTCCAAATGCTACAAATCCACCAAGTAGCCCCTCATCTAGTTCTCCATATTCAAGTCCAAGTACTGCAAGGAAGGTGAGAAGCTTGAATGAAATTTATCAGAGAAGTGCAAGTCTAGCACATGAAGAAAATCGAAGAGGTGAGACTGTAAATTTTGCTTTATTTTCACAAGTTGATTTTGAACCATCAAGTTTTGAAGAAGATTCTACTAATGAGGTTTGTGTGCAAGCTATGCAAGAAGAGATAGATTCAATTCATAGGAATGATACTTGGGAGCTTACATATCTTCAACATGAAAAGAAAAAAAATGGTACTAAATGGGTCTACAAGAAAAAGTATAGAAGTGATGGGATTGTTGAAAGACACAAAGCAAGGTTAGTTGCTAAGGGATTGACACAGAAGTATGGCATTGATTATGAATAAACATTTGCACCTATAGCAAGGCAAGAAACTATCAGAATGTTGATTTCACTCACTGCTCAAAAGAAATGGAGCATTCATCACATGGACGTGAAAATTTGCTTCTCTAATTGGTACTTCGAAGAGGAAGTCTTTGTGGAACAACCACAAGGTTTTGAAGTGCAAGGAAAAGAACATCAAGTCTACAAGTTGAAGAAGGCTTTATGTGGACTAAAGCAAGCACTCCAAGCCTTGTATGCCTGGATTGATGGATATTTTCAGGAGAATGGCTTCAAAAGAGGTAAGAGTGAACCTACCATTTACTATAAACAAGAAGGTAATGATATTCTTATTGTTAGTTTATATGTTGATGATTTGTTGTATATGGGTAACAGTTCTAAGATGAAGGATGAATTCAAATTTTCTATGATGAGTGAGTTTGAGACAAAAGATTTAAACCTCATGCAATATTTTCTTGGAATGGAAGTTTATCAAAGTGAAGATGAAATTTTTATTTTTCAAACAAAGTATGCAAAGAATATGTTGAATAAATTTGATATGGCTAATTGCAAACCATCTCCTACTCCAATTGCTCATGGAGAACCGCGTTGTGTAGAGATGATGGTGTTGAAATGGCTAATGAGACAGTTTACAGAAGTATTGTTGGAAGCTTAATGTTTCTAACCCACACAAGGCTTGATATTTCTTATTCAGTTTCACTTGTTTCTATGTATATGAAAAAGCCATATGAAATGCATATGAATGGAACTAAAATAATTCCGAGGTATGTGAAAGGTACTCTAAATTTTGGCATTCACTACTATACTTCTAAGAGTTTTGAATAGGTTGGATTCAGTGATTTTTGCAGAGGTATTTTGGATGATCGAAATTCTACATATGCTAACTATTTTTCTTTTGGTTCTGGTTTGATCACTTGGAGCTCAAAGAAGCAAAGTATAGTTTATCTTTCTTCTACAGAAGCAGAATATGTTGTAGTCACCTTAGCATGAACACAAGCATTATGGTTTAGAATAGTTCTAGAATAAATTAAAGAAAAACAAATTCAACCTACATTAATTTTTTGTGATAATATGAGTGCCATCAAATTGGCCAAGAATCCATTACACCATAGAAGGACAAAACATTTTGACATGAAGTATCATTTTATTCGAGATTTGGTGCAAAAGAAGCAAGTAGAATTGAAATACATCAACACTCAAAAAAAACTATCAGACATCTTCACTAAGGTAGTCTCAAAGGCCCAGTTTTTAAATCTTAGAGATATTATTGTGATCCCTCTTAGCATCAATGGGGAGTATGTTGATAACTGATGGTGTGCATAATTATTGAGAGTCTCTATTTTATTTTTAGGTTGCATGTGTTAAATAATTAGCAGCAAACTTCACTGCATGCTAATGCATGTGAAGAATAAAATAAATTTGAAGAATTATACATCAACCTACAACCGACTTTATGACGTGTAAAACTAATGCTTTTATTTCTATGCATTGTAATCTATATATAAGTGTGCAGCTATGCTGAAGATCAATCCAAAATAAATAATAAAAGGTTTTATTTTCATGTGTTGAATAAAAGTATCTCTCTTCTTTTCTGTGTCAAATTGGTGGGAGAAAAAATCATACCACCCCCAGTGACAACAGAGATTCTGTGAACTTTATGATACATGTCCGTTTTGAAAAGATTGCCCTTGTGAGAGAGTCCAAGAACATCCGACAACATGTTTTGGAAGCTCCTTAGTCCGACAACAAATTGGCCAAGACTTCTTCTCTCTTCTTTTTTTAGATGACAACAATTTGGCCAAGACTTCTTTTTACTCTTTTGGGAGGATTCTTATAACCAGGAAGGCATGCATCCAAAATAGATCCATTTGAACAAAATGGAAGCCTTCCTTTAAGGATGGATATGTAATACTTATTCTGGACAACGTTTATTTGGCTCTCACAGCATGGGCTTCCACTAACTCACACACAATAAAAAAATGGAGTTAGAACCTCCTGGCTCCCACTATTAGCATGGCTAGCCAACAACATCAAGAAAAAAAGAATGGTGCCCTTCTACTCAAACAGAATCAAACATAAAGTTAGAACCTAGTGGCTCTCATACCACTATTAGCTTTGCTAGCCAAGAAGATCAAGCAAACCAGTATGGCAAAAAAAGAAGATAATGAAAACAAGTACGACAAAAAAAACAAAAGCAAAAACAAAAAAAACAAGGATGGCACAATACATCTTTATTGCTAGGTACATAAGTACATTTATAATACAATTTACATAACCAAAATCACAAAACCGTAACTAGATGGTAGTTAAGGTGTATTATAACCAAAATCACAAACCTTAACTATATGGTAGTTAAGTTTTATTATCACTTTGATTAGGAGTTATTTAACACTTTGTAGCTTCTCCATACTATTCGAAAAGAAGTTTCGTGACTTGGCATGTAAGAGAATGAGTGACTTAACCACTAGAGGAACCTAGATCAAGGATTCCAAAAGTGTCCATGGCATTGTTAGGCATATGTAATTGTTGTTAGATTTTTAATAGAGATTTATCATATATTTTTCTTAATTTTATGGGAATTTTTTGAAAAGGTTAAATTTGTTGGTAGACTAATTAAGATTATTTGTTAATGTGCATTTCTTGACAAGGTTAAAATAGTTGGTAGATTAATTAAGATTATTTGTCAATATTTACTTGATTTATGTTTAGATTTATATTATTGTTATGTCATAAAGAATGAGAAAGGTATGATGTTTTTATGTAGGTTACAAATTTTATAGATTAGATTTTGAGTAAATATGGGGAGTGAAAGAAAGTGATAGGAAACTGTTTTATTAGAGGTAACTTTTATCCCTACCACTTGAACTCTTGATCAACTTATTTCATTCTTTTGCTTGATTAGATCTGATCGTGGAGGAAGTTAGGAAAATGATATCTCCATCTAATCTGGTATAGTGAGCATTACACTATACAAGGATTTTAACTCTCAACAGAGTGCAAAAAGTACGATGTAATAAATGTAAAAGGTGGAAATGCTTTTTATTTAAAAATATGTTGGGGATTGGAATATTGTGAAATGAGAAATTTAAAATTTAGTAAACTATTAGAAGTTGTATGTGGTAGTTTGCAAAAAAAAAATCTAATCCTTTCCATAATAAAGTAATTTAGGTATAATAAAGACATAAAATAGGATAAATTGTACAAATAAAAAGCAAGTTTTATCTAGATATATATTGTATAATGGTTATGAGATAGATAATATAAATGCATATATGCTTAATTTTTTTTTGGTATGGCATGTAGGGGCACTGATGAGTAAAATTTGGTATGGACAAGGTAAGGAATCAAGTCATGATTTATATAGGATAAGAGAGGATAAAGGTTTGATGCATGATCATGAGTAACTACACCCACATGAAACATCTTCAGCTCAAGTCTAAGAAATAAATCATATATCATTTTACCAAACAATAAAAATATCGAACATCAATGGCCTATATCTATTGGAATATTATGGAAAGGTTGGTATAAAATGAACTCAATAATATAGAAATTGATGTAAGTGGGTGCATATGCAACATGTAATATTTTGTAGCATGGTAGAACATTGACAATGGCATTGAGATCTCTTAATTTATAATTCTTTTGTGATCATCATAATTCCAAGTATTTCAACTTCTATAAGATGTGTCGGGCATAATGGAGCTAGGAAAATTAGTCCACGGTAAACCATTGCGCTTGGCATTACTATTTGACAATGCAAATGAATATTATGTTGTTTATCAAGCCAAATACCACTAATTCGTGCCTTAGGATGACTTGATAGACATTGAATCATAGAAGGCCTTTTAAAATCATACAAATTTTGAAAATGAAAAATGTGAAATCTCATTGATCTCTTTACTACATTAACAATTACTTGATACGCTGAGAAATGCGATATTTTTTGGAAAGAAATGCCAGCTTTTGGGACTTCTATTGTTCTAAATATTTTCCTATGTGTAAAGTGGGAAAAGTAATTTTAGCACACCTAAAACCATGGGAATCAAAATAGAAACCTACTAATAATGCCATTAAAACCTAAAAGTATTTGGATTAGAGATAAAAATAAATAAATGCACAAAATGTTGCTTTAAATCAACCAAGTAGATAATAAAAGTAGGTGTTTTTAACATACTTGATTGAAACCACTTGAATGATTTGTAATATTATATAGAATTTTATCCAACTTATATAAGAAAAAATGGGTATACGTCAAAATATGCTCATCCACCATTGCAATTTTCTATGTGACAACCTAGCGCAACCCAAACCTTGAGCTTAAAGAATAAGGAATTCCACCATGATTTCATTGAATTTTCTTACACATGAAAACATATAATCTATTCATAATATTTCTTAGCGAGATTTGCTATTTTAGAAATGTTCTATTTTCATCATAAACCTAATTTAAAAATGATTGAGTTACAACTTAAAACCTAACTTACTTTCTATTTTAGTTTCAAACTATTACACAATTTGATGAATGTATTGTTATGGGTTTATAACTCTGTCCCTATATTTTCAATCCTAATATTATAACAAATGACATGCATATAATATAAAAACTTAAGATTTCATTATTGATTCTAATATTAATATTTTCTAATCACTTATTGAAAGACATACTATGCTTTGATCTAACTTAAATTTGTTTTTTAATAAAATTTCTTCATTAATAAAAATTTCTAAGTAGTTCTTGTGATTATTCATATAAATATATCAATATGAAAACTTGAACCTATATCAAAGCTAAAGATTCTTAGAATTTCTTGTTTGTCTAACCCATACATCATGACAATAATCTAACCTTGAACACTAATTTATGTATTTAATATTCAATTTATTTAGATAAAACTAGACTAAATACCAAGATATGATTATGGCTCATGCTTAAAAATAAAGATGGGAGAATCCATATATTCTATAAATATATTTGAATGCTCATTTTTTTTATCAAAATAATTGACATAATTAATCAAAATCATTGAAAACACTTTCATATTTTTATGAAGACACATTGTATTTTTGAGAAAATTATAAGCATATGTTATAGATCACCTTAGATGAAAGTAGGTGTTTTAGTAGGATATTTAAAAGCATGGCTTGGCCACTCATGAACGGGGAATAAAAAAAACAGTTTCATACACAACTTTAATATAAAACTAAAAAGAAGGAAATTTTATGTCCAATCGAACATCATCCCCTTCCTTGGACATGGTATATATGGAATGCAAATAATTCATAAGTAGTCAAACACTTTGGATTAACCATACATAAATCTACTTATAGTATTTTTCCTACTTTGGTAAAGTTTTTCTTATTGGTGCTATCAATATCATACCAATTAGATATGGTTGAAAGAAACAAAACTTGGTTACTACATTTATTATAAGTAATATTTGCAATTTTTAAAGGTCTTTCACTATAGGAAATTGTACTGTGAAGGCGAGAGTTAAAACAATGCTAGTGTTGATGCTAATATTCACAGTATTTTCCCTCTTGCTAAAAGAAACATCATCATAGGGATCATGGGTTGCAACTACTTTTAGCTATTAGCATTGATGTCCTTACCATATGATTCTACAATTTGTACCTCCAAGGATGTAGGCATAATCTAGATCAATGTGCAAGTAATATTTTGGACCATTTCCCCTAGCCACACACAAGCTTCAAGTCCCTTATACAATAGGGGTGGTGGTTGTCAGGGTTGTAGTAGTAGTAGTAGTTAGAGGGATTGTAGGGGGGTTGAGGATGTGTAATTGTTAGTGTGGTTGGTGTTGTTATTACAAGAAGTGTTGTTATGAGGATGGGGAAGTGGACGTTGTGCTAGGTATGTATAATAAGAATGAAGTGTTGTGGAGGTTAGAAGAGTGGCAAGTGCAATTTTTTTGAAGTACTACTCAACCCATCCATATACTTTCTGTTTGCATCAAAAGACCTACCAAAAAATAGTTAGAAAAATGATGACAATGCACAATTCAAATTAACACTCAACACACATTTTCTTCTTTATCAAATATTCCCATCTATGTAAAGTGGTTTAAGGTAATAGTTCTCAATTTGAGGGTCTAGGTTTCAAGTCCACTTCTCACAATATAACCAACAAGTTATTTTTTTGATTCTTTATTTAATAAAAAATCATTTTTAACATCAAGCAATAAATTGTTATGTAAAATGTTTTTCTTTTCAGTCTTTGCTTCTTTTAAATAAAATATTCTAACATAAAACCAACATGTTATTGGTATGGGCTGGTGCAAGGTAATGATACCCAATTATGACACGTTAGTTGCAATGACATTCTGGAAAAACAGAAATATTATCATTAAAATCAATTATTAGAGGTACCTACAAAACTTTTTCTGAGTAGGTGTAAAAAGATGAAACATAGAAAAACGGATGACCTTCCGGAATATATAACTTTTATTTATGGAAAAGTGGTATAACCACCCCAAAATGTCATTATTTGAAGATTGGTATGTTATTTTTTTTCTAAAACATAATGCACATGTTTTTGTTGACCTGCCTATTTGCTATGTAAATTTTCAATTTATGAGAAAAAAAATATGTAGAGGCGTAGGCAACAGAAAAATCTTTTGCGGAGCTATTTTTCCAAAATTTTAAAAGTTAATTTGATATTTTTTTTAAATTACCGAAGTCAGTGAATCCCTAAAAGGACATGGTCAAGTTTTAATCCACCATATCATGGTCTAAAAATAATAAAAATGCATTTTTTTTTAGGTTGTAGATATTTTCGTGCTCTTAGGTGGGTTCTTTTCCACTTTCAAAATAGGTAAGCGAATCAAAAGTTATAGACCAAATAAACGACCTATATTTTTTACGAATTTGACATGAGTGCAGTTTAAAATGAATTAAAAATAGAGAACAAC
>BSBM01000902.1:2575000-2705000 GCA_027924585.1 Larix kaempferi
GTTAGAAGAGGTCCTAAAGGCCTTTATGGGGGAGGGGCTCTTTATGAGGAGGGCCTCTGGGCATAACCGAGACATTTATATATGTTGGGCAATAAATACAATGAACGTTACCCACCAACCATTACAACGTTCAACAAGGACGCGCACGTTCCAGATGCACGCACACGCCAGAGGTGCGTGCGCATCCCTATTGAACATAAAATTTAAAAAATCATCGGTGTTCTTTCTCCCGCATTTTTTCCTCATTCATCATTCATCGCGTTCTCTTTGCTGGTTTCACGCACAGTCCAACAAGCATTTTCATGGTAGATTGAATTCATACACCATTTGGATAAAATACACAATATTTGGGGCTCTTTGTATTGAATACACACCTATTGGGCTCTATTTGGATCAATTGAGTGAATACACAACAGTTGGACTCTATTTGTCACCTTGGATTGAATTCTCATGCTATTTGGATACACATGAAGTCTTCTTACGTATAGTGGACACATCAAAAGAGCATTTGACATTTGAAGGAAAGAGCAATCATAATCCTTGAGGTATGGTGAAAATTTGATCTTGTTAAATGTAATTTAGTCTTCATTCACTTGTTTGAATGGAATCTATTTTGGTTTTTCCTCATGAATTGTATGATAGATCTATTTTAGTCTTCTTAATCTTCAACATAGACAATAAAAACCTCCTACCAAAAAAAAACTACAACATTCACCAAGCAATGTTTTCAAGCTTTCGTGAAGATAATAAAAAACAATTACTTGCATCACCACCAATAACATTTCATAATCACATTCCTCCATCTGGTAGACAAACATTTGTTGAATTCCTCATGGTTTCACTGCAACAACTCACACAAACACCTAAACAATTGAAAACTCTTAGTCTTTTGGGGCTATTTTCCCTCATCCATACCATGAAAATGAAGTGATATGAGCTTCTCCCTTGTAGGGAATTTGCTGGACTACTAACATCCCATACCACCATCCAATACCATCCTACTAAGTTCCTAGAGGTGATGTTGTAACTTTATATGTAGGGCATTCCCAATAGCTCTTAAGATTATATGAAAACATTATCACTAGATGTTTTTGTACATAATCAATTGCTACATCGAGCTTTAATAATCATGCACATCGAGTTTTAATATCTTGTTTGTTTTCCATTCTTGCAGGGGTCATATTTTCATTTTGCCAAAAGCGCATTGAATATGGGTAATAGACGTAATAATCAAAGAAAGTCTAGAAGGACGCAGCTGCCCCCTGAAAAGGCCCATGAGATAAGAGAAAAGGCTAGGTTGTACATGCAAAATCGTAGAAATCAAAATGTTAGTGCCTTAGATCAATCAACAAGCAATGACGAAGTGGTTGAAGTCAATCAAATCTTGCCTGATGTCGAGTATGAAGGGATGGATGTTGAACAAGTTCTTAACTGGCAACCACCCCATGAAGAGCACCCACCTGGCGAACACACTCCATTGCAGGACCAATTACTGAACGAAGGGCCACAACAAACTGATGACGAGACTCGTACTTCCTTGCCGACTCCCTTGCCTCAACTATCAACCAGACGATGAAGAACTCCCAGATGTATTCATGCGGATGAAAGTTCATTTTCAGGACTTGAAGGTAAGATGCCCAAACGCACTATTTATTTCCATTGTAACAAGATAATCAAAGATTTTTTTGAATCCAAAACCGATGCAGCAAAATGTCAATTGTTTCTTGCTTTGTTAAAATCACATTGTCTAGCTCATGTTAGGAGAATTTTGTGCATAAAGGTAGTTAGAAGTTCATAGGCCAACGATCATTTTGTTAGAAATCTACAATCTGCATTTAATTTGATTGGAAAAACTTCTTGCACAAAACATTTTAATGCGGCCTGTCGTGTACTGTCGGAATCGATTGTAGACAAATCCACAAGGCAACATCACCTACTATCACACACATGTAAAATCTTTAAAGTAGATAGAAATACTCTTCAAAAGTATTCTGCCATTAGAGAGAAACTTGAGACCCTAGTCCAAAAATATTGTTGGGCCTTTGTTGGTAGGTTACCTCGTTCAGACATGAAGCTCATTGATGTTGTTAAAGAACTAGTGCAAAAGTTTTGGCATGATAACACTAGACCGTCATCGAATCAAAGAGATGTTTTAAAGTTGAGAAAAGGTGTTAGGGGGGGTGAACCCCATGTCAAGCACTTCCTTGAAACCACACAAACATAACTCTATGAGAGGTTCAAGAATGAGCACACACAATTGAACTTGGGCCAAAGGTCCTTCAAAAAATGCAAACCCTGGTATGCTAGAATTTGCATTGATCGCAGTACATGTTGTTGTAGATACCATGTAGAATTAGAGTACTATTATGATACATATAGACATATATTTTATGGTTTGCATACTAACATTGTGCAGGATTTCCCTTCGTTACAACCACCGAATGCATCCAGAGAATTTATACATAGCATAATGTTACGAAGGTTTGAAGGACAAAAATATTATAAAAGATCATGTTTATATGGGACATGTTCCAGTTGCAGTGGATTTGCATTATTGATCCATTGCATCCATGAAACCGCGGAGCACGAATTTGGGAGGATGTTAGTAGAAATGAAAAAATTCCAGTACATAACATATCAAGTAGATAGTTCGAAGGAAAGCAAAAAAATTGCATTGGTGAAGTCACAGGTAATCTAAGTTTGCATGCTTTCATACTGTACATGTTGAATTTGTAAATATATATTCAGATTGAAAATGTCACGTTGTATTAATGCCCTTGGTTTTGTGGCACCGGGTACAAATTTGTGATTTCATGAAGGAATTCTACCAAAAGACCGAGCATTATGTACAGCACGTCCATGTAGCACGATGGCAGGATGAACAGTACAGACAGTGCAGGGACACCTTTCCCAAGCACACAATATTGTCGGTTGTGGACTCTCCAGAAAACTACACCCTATAGCCATAGAATGAGATTCAAAGTCAATACTACCATTCAGACCAAGTTAGCATAATGGTCCATATCACGTACAGGCACACGCCAGAGAGCAGCAACGACATGAGGATAATATTGAAAGAGACCAACTTTTACATTAGTGACGATAGGTGCCACGACCTACATTATGTGCAGCATTGCTTCAAAATTTTCTATGATCAGCTGAAGGAGAGAGGGATACATATGGATTAGCATTGGATATGGTCAGATGGTTGTGTAGGTAGTTAAAAAATGCATGTGTTTTCAAGTGGTTGAGTATGTTGCACAAGACTTATGATGTGCTGCATGTATGGAACTATTTTGAGACCAGGCATGGAAAGGGAGAGCACAACGGGATTGGAGCATGTCTCAAAATTGCCCTACGAAGGGAGGAGATGAGGTGCATGGGAGGCCCTCATATTCAGAATGCCGAATCCACAGTTCGATGGTGCAAAAAAAAAATGTCAGATCGAACCACAGAGCAACACATACCAATAGGTAGAGGACATGTTGTCAGAAATTTTTGGAATGTAGTTGATATAGATCGATCGCGTTCTTATAGTTGGAGTACTGGGCAAGGCACTCGTGGATTTCATTCGGTTCAAAGCTCAAACAATCCTTTATTTGAAATATGGATGCGAAAACTTGCTTGCTTTTGTGGGTCTTACAACGGTTGTGAGTGGGATGAGTGCGAATCAATGGATTGGGTTGATGAATGGGATCATGTATCACTTGCAGTGGACCCACGTGCAGTTGCTGAAACAATCTAGTTAGAGGAAGACCAATCCTCTATTTCGAATGAATATGATCATATATCTGATCTTGTACAATCAGGTAAACATTTCTGCATGCATATCCTGGTTCCCTCCTTGTTTTTGTAATTATCCAAGTCATCACACCACTGCTTGTTGGAATAAGACCTTAAAATGCATTTTTGTAGGACACATCTACGCAGTTGTCGCCTCGATAGACAGTGTAATTGGGATGAATTATTGGTTGGCACGATGCATCCAGGGGAAGCAAACCCTCCTCGCATCATTAACAGATAGTGAAGGCATTACCTTTCTGACTAGCTCGATGGTTGTTCAGGGGGAATATCTTACAGTGGATGGAAAGGGACCATGGAGAAACGACTACACATACATAGATTATAGACCAGGGTCGCGGGTGTATCACTTTACACACTTGATCATGGGTACAAATATCCAACTACAAACAATGTTAACGAAGTCATGAAACAAGGTAGGCTACTTACTACCTCATGTAGAGCATGAGAGGTTGTTCGAGACAATAAAAAACCGAGAGGATCTAGAAGGCCTAATTGACTGAGGTACATAGTATAGCCTTGTGATTGTTTATTCATCCACGGTTAATGTTATTCATGTTAGATGGTTTATTTGATATCGTTATCTTATATCGTTTATTTGATGTCTGAGTTATGATTAAGTTATGATTTATATCCATATGATGGTTTATTCATGCATTATTAACCCTAGAAGCACTAATATAACCCTACAAACATAATCTAGCCCTAGAAATGCTAGAAATCTAAACTAACCCTAGAAACACTAATCTAACCCTTAGAAACTAATCTAGAATCCTAGAAACATAATCTAGCGCTAGAAATCCTAGAAAGCTAAACTAACCCTTGAAACACTAATCTAACCCTCAGAAACTAATCTAGAATCCTAGAAACATAAGCTAGCCCTAGAAATCCTAGAAAGCTAAACCAACCCTAGAAACACTAATCTAACCCTCAGAAACTAATCTAGAATCCTAGAAACGTAATGTAGCCCTATTAACCTAATCTAGCACTAGAATCTGTGACCCACCAGACGTACCCTCAATAGGGGGTATTTGGAGTCCAAGTGGGATAGGATCACTATTAGAAGGGTTTGTTACCCAATCTATTAAGGTCCCAAGTCACATTGAGTCATTTCCAGTATTATATAGCCTATATGCTGCTAATCAAATGCCAAAAAATCCGGCTGGGAGAACACTTGTTATCTTACACACTTTAATTAACCTCTAGCCAAAGCAATGGCCATTGCTCTGCAACCTGTGAAGGCTGCGCAGGAAAAAAACTAAGTGCTACTAATCAGAGGAGGGTGGTTGTCACTGGATTGGGAGTAGTCACTTCCTTTGGTCATGTTCCAGGTACTTTATAGGGAAATATTCTTCAGGGACAGAGTGGTATCGGTGATATTGAGAGCTTTGATTGCTTTGATTTTGCAATTGTAATTGGCATCAATGCGATTCATTTGGTTCCTCTCATTTACACCTCTTTTGAATTTTTCTACTTGACTTGTAAATGTGGAATAGTCCACCAAGTCAAAGGGTTTTTTCTAATCATGATCTCACCAAGAGCCACATACACAAAAACCATGCATCATGTACAAAATAAACATGAAAAAGCCTTCGGGTCAATGCTTAATCAGTGATCTCCACCATGCATGATTCACTCAAACATGATTCTCCTTCCAATACATGTAAGAGCTAGCAACAACATTCAACATTGCCTTCACACAACCTCTATGACCTCTATTCCTTATGTAGCTCAGTCTCAATGCTTTATGCACTACAGTCATAATAATCATAGCAATTGTCTAATAATTCATAGACACATATGATCAATCATGACTACTCAATCCATCGTGATGTTGCATAAGTAAAAAAAAATGACACCAAGACTTCCTTGGGACAAAATATTGTTGATTCATATCTTCAACCCCCCCATCTATTACAGTTATTCTTCATAGCTACAAAATCCCAACAATGACATAATGGACGTACAAGATGAGGGTGGGGTCACCGGGCCGGAGGGGAGGGGTACCCCTAGCACTATCCCAGCATGCTGAATCCAACGGAGTCGATGGTTCGTCAATCCAAGCCACAGTTTCCATTCTATGGCTTGTACCGTCTCGCATCCAAAAGGGCTTCAAGGACACCTGCCTGATACCTTTCGGGGGCATAGAAATCCAATGCAACAAAACCGAGTTTTGGAGAGTCATGCACATGTGTCTAGGCAGGTTCCGGTCGGGAACGCTAGCCACAAGTGTCCGGTCGATGATTTTCCAAAGTTGACCCCAGTGTGCAAAAATTGCACACTCCCTCACTGAGAAAAACCCTAGTTTCCAAGATGGACGTACAAGATGAGGGTGGGGCCACCGAGATGGAGGGGAGGGGCACCCTTAGCACTATCTCGGCGTGCTGAATCCAACTGATTCAACGGTTCGTCATTCCGAGCCACAGTCTCCATTCTATGGCTCATCCCGTCTCGCATCCAAAAGGCGTTCAGGGACACCTGCTGGATACTTTCCAGGGGCATAGAACTCCAACCATGCAACAAATCTGGGTTCCGGGGAGTCCTGCAGGTGTGTCTATGCAGGTTTCGGCCAGGAACACTAGCCACAAGTGCCCGGTGGGTGATTTTCCATAGTTGACCCCTGTGTTCAAAAATTGCACACTACCTCACTGAGAAAAACCCTAGTTTCAAGATGGACGTACAAGATGAGGGTGGGGCCACCGGGCCGGAGGGGAGGGGCACCCTTAGCACTATCCCGGTGTGCTGAATCCAATGGAGTTGACGATTCGTCGATCTGAGCCATGGTCTCCATTCTATGGCTCGTCCCGTTTCGCATCCGAAAGGCCTTCACATACACCTACTAGATAACTGCCGGGGGCGTTGAACTCCAACCATGCAACAAAACCGGGTTATGGGGAGTCCTGCAGGTGTGTCTAGGAAGGTTCTGGCCGGGAACGCTAGCCACAAGTGCTCGGTGGGTGATTTTCCAGAGTTGACCCCCATGTGCAAAAATTGCACACTCCCTCAGTGAGCAAAACCCTAGTTTCCAAGATGGATGTACAAGATGAGGGCGGGGCTATCGAGCCAGAGGGAAGGGGCACCCCTAGCACTATCCTATCATGTTGAATCCAATGGATTCGACGGTTCATCAATCCGAGCCACAGTCTCCATTCTATGGCTCGTCCCGTCTCACATCCAAAAGGCCTTCAGGGACACCTGCTGGATACCTGTTGGGGGCATAGAACTCCAACTGTGCAACAAAATCGGGTTTCAGGGAGTCCTGCAGGTGTGTCTAGGCAAGTTTTGGCTAGGAACGCTAGCCACAAGTGCTCGGTGGGTGATTTTCTAGAGTTGACCCCCGTGTGCAAAAAGTGCACACTCCCTCACTGAGCAAAACCCTAACTTCCAAGATGGACGTACAAGATGAGGGCGGGGCCACTGGGCCAGAGGGGAGGGGCACCCCTAGCACTACCCCAACATGCTGAATCCAACAGAGTCGACAATTTGTCTATCCGAGCCACGGTCTCCATTCTATGGCTCGTCCCGTCTCGCATCCAAAAGCCCTTCAGGGACACTTGCTGGATACCTCCCGGGGGCGTAGAACTCCAACCGTGCAACAAAACTGGGTTTCGAGGAGTCCTGTAGGTGTGTCTAGATAGGTTCCTGCTGGGAATGCTAGCCACAAGTGCCCAGTGGGTGATTTTCCAGAGTTGACCCACATGTGCAAAAATTGCACACTCCCTCACTCAGCAAAACCCTAGCTTTGAAGATGGCCCGTTAGCACCACTTCTAGGTCTTCGGGGGACGTTGTGGGGGTCCCCTAGCTAAAACCGTCGTCTCGGACCCACTGGAATCGACAGATTCACGAACCAGGCCACAGTTCGGGTGCTACGGGCATTCTAGTCGGGAAACCTAGGGCTGTTCAGGGACACTTGGAGGATTTGACCCGGGGCCACGGAACCCAAACCGGCGACACAACTTGGATTACGTCATGTCCCATAGGTCCACCTAGCCATTGCGGACCTGTCCACTATGGCCACGCACCCCCGGGGGCCTCCAGTCAAGAAATGCCCCCCTTTAGCAAATTTGGCATGGCCTTCACTGAGCAAAACCCTAGCTCCGGAGATGGCCCATTGACACCGCTTCTGGGTCGTCGGGGGACGCTATGTGGGGGGGCCTAACGGAAACCCGCCGTCGCAGACCCACTGGAATCGACGGATTCATGAACTGAGCCACGGTTCGGGTGCTACGGGCATTCTAGTCAGGAACCTCGGGGCCGTTCAGGGACACTTGGAGGATTTGACCTGGAGCCACAAAACCCAAACCGGCGAGAGGACTTGGATTACATCACCTCCCACAGGTCCACCTGGCCATTGCGGACCTGTCCACGGTGGCCACGCATGCCTAGGGGCCTCCGGTTGAGAAATGGCCCCCTTTAGCGAATTTGGCATGGCCTTCACACTGGGGTCAACTCTAGAAAATATTCCACCGGGCACTTAGGGCTAGTGTTCCTAGCCAAAACCTGCCTGGACACACCTGCAGGAAGCCGCGGAACCCGGTTTTGTTGCATGGTTGGAGTTCTATGTCCCTGACAGGTATCTAACACGTGTCCTTGAAGGCCTTTTGGATGCGAGATGATGAAGACCGTGGCTCAGATCGAGGAACCGTTGACTCCGTTGGATTTACCACATAGGGATAGTGGTAGGGGTGCCCCTCCCCTCCGGCCCAGTGGCCCCGCCCTCATCTTGTACATCCATCTCTGGAGCTAGGGTTTTGCTTAGTGAGGGAGTGTGCATTTTTTGCACACAGGGGTCAACTCTGGAAAATCACCCACCGGGCACTTGTGGCTAGCGTTCCCAGCCGGAACCTGCCTAGACACACCTGCAGGACTCCCCGGAACCTGGTTTTGTTGCACGGTTGGAGTTCTACACCCTCGACAGGTATCCAGTAGGTGTCCATGAAGGCCTTTTGGATGCGAGATGGGACGAGCCATTGAATGGAGACCGTGGCTCGGATTGACGAACCATCAACTCCATTGGATTCAGCACGCTAGGATAGTGCTAAGGGTGCCCCTTCCCTCCATCCCGGTGGCCCCGCCCTCATCTTGTACGTCCATCTTTGAAACTAGGGTTTTGCTTAGTGAGGGAGTGTGCAATTTTTGCACATGGGGGTCAACTCTGGAAAATCACCCACCAGGCACTTGTGGCTAGCATTCCCAGTCGGAACCTGCCTAGACACACCTACAGGACTCCCCGGAATCTGGTTTTGTTGCACGATTGGAGTTCTACGCACCTGGAAGGTATCCAGCAGGTGTCCCTGAAGGCATTTTGGATGTGGGATGGGATGAGCCATAGAATGGATACCGTGGCTTAGATCGATGAACCGTCGACTCCACTGGATTCAACACGCCAGGATAGTGCTAGGGGTGCCCCTCACTAAGGGAGTGTGCAATTTTTGCAAACGGGGGTCAACTCTGGAAAATCACCCACCGGGAACGTATGATGATGATGATGGTGATGATGATGAAGAGGTTGACGGTGATGGTGATGGCGATGGCGATGGTCATGAAGATGATGATGATGGAGGCTTTGATGAGGAACTTGGAGTTAGAGTTAGAGTTGGAGTTAGAGTTAGGGTTAGAGGTAGAGTCAATGATGATGATGGAAATGGTGGTGATGATGAAGACGTTGATGGTGACGGTGATGGTGATGGTGAGGATGGAGACGGTTGAGGTGAGTTTTTATTTTGTAAGTTGGTAAAATTATTGTTGAGTAATAACTTAACAGGTCTTATCTAGCAACTCCACTAAAGAAAAAACAAAAAATAAGTACATTTCCAAACAAATCCCTAAGCTATTGATCACATTGCCAGGTGTGGGGGTGAGCACATCCATCATTCCAGAAGAAAATCTCATTCTGGTGACTCCACACATTGTTGGCATCAATAAGAAAGTAATAGGGAGTTTCTTAAGAATAAATTGTATCTTGGTTGGCTTGATCCATTGTATTTCTCAGGTATCCTGAGATATTCAAGTCAATTTGATAACAATGATTAGAAGGAATCCATCCCAAACTTTTGTGAATATGAGAGTACAGTTGCAATGCATATTATGTTATTCAAGGGATTTCTTATAGTATTGGATGTGGTGCATGAGGATATTAAAATGAAGTTGTTCATAATGTCTCTTGATTTGCAAAATAATGAAGTTGTGATGGGTTGGTATGATGCAATTCCTGATAAAGGGATACCTTCACTTGTACATTTAGTCAAGACGTTTGACAAGGAATGGGATCCTAATATTGATGAGAAACTTATTGAATCTATGATTCCCCCTCCTCGAGAAAAGCATGTCCAAGAGGAAACCCTGGAAGGTGAAGATAGTGACAAAGATCAAGCCCTAGAAAACTCTCATGAAGAAGGCATTATTGAAGAGTCTTATGTTCAAGATTTTATTGAGGAAGTTAAAGACAACGAAATCTCAAGTCTTATTATCCAAGAAGGAAGTACTTTTCGAAATAAAGATGAAGGATGAGAGAATTTTTTTGAAGAATAAACATATGAATATCAACAAACCCTAATTGGAGAAAGTGGTAGGATTTCAGTGTGTGACAAAGAAAATGATGATTATTGGAGCTTTCTTGAACCTCTCATTTATGATTATTCGAGGGCCAGGAGTCTTTTTCTTGAGCATTTGGGGCACTTAGGTTCCAAGGTAGATTCCCATGATTTTTTCCCACCATGCAAAAGTGAAGAGGGTGTCAATTTGGAAAGAAATTGTCTTTTATGCATATTGATAACACAATGAAGAATCTCCTAAGAAGCCATCCTCTATTAAAAATATTCATGAATACACGATGGATGCATCTCTTTGGTTTTTTTAGGATGATAGGTATGGAGATATTTTTGATAGGGAAGATGATCACCATGGATGTGATAATGTACATTGTCTTGATGAGCGTGATATGGGCGCGTGGATTCTTGGAAATTTTTGGCAAAGCCTACTTATGATTCTTCCAATGAGGAAAGTGAAAATTTTAAAGACCTTAGAATACCAATGTCAGATGATATTTCTCAAGATGCAGTCTAGTCGTGCTTGTTGACCATTGATAATAATAAAGGACTACATATGGGGATATTTAGGGCTGATTTTGAGCAGCTCAGTTCACATTCTCGGACAATTGATTTCTTCCAGCATTCTTGGCTATGCTTCTCAGGTACTAATATGGGTTTTGGAAAACAAGAAGCTGCTGGTACGTTTTGGACAATGAACTTCAATGAGGTCAAATCCTAATAAGGTATGGGTGCAAGTATCGTATTAACTTCCCCATCTGGTCATGCTTCTCATTTTTCTTTTTGTTTTGAATTTGATGGTACTAATAATATGGTTAAGTATGAGTCTCTTTTACATGGATTTGAGTTAGCTAAAGATTGTGATATTAAATTTTTAAAGTTTATCGGAGACTCTCACATTAATGTGATACAATTAAAAGAAAAGTTTTCTTACAAAAATGAAAATTTGAGAAGGTACAAGGATGCATTCCACCTAGCCATGGAAGATTTCATTCCTATATCTTTAAAGGTGGCCTCCAGAGCTCAGAACGAACAAGAAAATGCATTAGCAATTTTCGATTCGAAATTGTCTCCATGTGAAGGGCTTGAAAAAGGAGGGAGGATGGAAATAGTGTTCATAACATTTGTTCTTGATAATATAGGACATTGACAGGTGTTTAATGATGATGAGCAGATGTGTAGGTTTATGAAAAACACGTTAGAATTTTTTCAACCTCATTATGTAGACCTTCTTTCTAGTTTTGAAAGACATTTGGGGAAACAAATAGATTTTGGAGAGCATGTATATGATCAAGGAAGTTTGTACTTGAGCCTAGTCCAAGCATGAATAGAAAGTGCTTGTGAGAAAAGTAGTTGTTCATCACAAGTGTTTGAAGGATTCCGCCTCCATGATATCTTTTATCATTATAGCTACATTCCAATGAAGGTAATGAATTCTACTTAGTTCATCATTGATGTGGTTTTTCCTTTGATTATTTCCAAAGATAAAGGGAGAAGCCCTAATATGAATAATATGCTAAGGTGGCTTCATTGGTGGTATTATTTCACTTGACCTATCTTTCTCATCATGGTTAAAGTAGATAGGTAGGTTGCATAATCTATTGCATAAGCATTTGATTTTGTCATTTCCTTTTACCGATGCATTGCAAATTTTATTTACTGCATTTCATTTTGATTTGAATAAGGTAGGATGAAAGTGTCTGCCTTTGACGCATTTGATCAAGATGATGGTGATGATGATGAAGAGGTTGACGGTGATGGTGATGGCGATGGCTAGGGTTATAGAAGGAAATTGGATTAGGGTTAGAGTTAGAGTCAATGATGATGATGGAGATGGTGGTGATGATGAAGACGTTGATGGTGATGGTGATGGTGAGGATGGAGAAGATGGCTTGGTGCTAGGGTTTGGGTGAGGGTTAGGGCTAGGGTTTGGGTGAGGTTGATGGTGACGGTGATGGTGATGGTGAAGATGATGGTGATGGTGGTGAGGTTGATGGTGATGGTGATGGTGATGGTGATGGTGATGGTGATGGTGGTGAGGTTGATGGTGATGGTGATGGTGATGATGGAGATGGTGATGGTTCTGTCTCGCATCCAAAAGATGGAGATCGTGATGATGATGAATATGGTGATGATAATGAAGATGGTGAAGGTGGTGATGATGGTGATGGTGGTGAGGTTGATGGTGATGGTGATGATGAAGATGGTGATGGTTCCGTCTTGCATCCAAAATATGGAGATGGTGATGATGACGAGCATGGTGATGATGATGAAGATGGTGACGTTGATGATGATGGTGATGGTGGTGAGGTTGATGGTGATGGTGATGGTGATGATGAAGATGGTGATGGTTCTGTCTTGCATCCAAAAGATGGAGATGGTGATGGTGATGAAGATGGTGATGATGATGAATATGGTGACGTTGATATGATGGTGATGGTGGTGAGGTTGATGGTGATGGTGATGGTGATGATGAAGATGGTGATGGTTCTGTCTCGCATCCAAAAGATGGAGATAGTGATGGTGACAAAGATGGTGATGATGATGAAGATGGTGAAGTTGATGATGATGGTGATGGTGGTGAAGTTGATGGTCATGGTGATGGTGATGATGATGAAGGCATTGATGATGATGGTGATGGTGATGAAGATGATGATGAAGATGATGAATGCATTGGGGAATTTATTTATATCCAATGTATTTGACTCTAAGAACCTCTCATGTGTGATTATAAAAAAATCAAGATTCCCTCAACCCCCAAACATGCCCTTTCAAAGAATTTTTTATCTTTGAGTGTGGTATGGGTGCCAACATGAGGTTTTGTCTACTAAGGATGGATATTGGCATCTTGACCATGGTTGGGGTGATGACAATGAGGTTCATATGACTCCAATGAATCTTCCATGGATCATGGGGTAAAATGATATCTCAAGTATTATTGCATGTGAATGTAATATCCCTTTTTCAAATTTTATTAAAATGCCAATTTTTCAACTTTTTCCCCAATTTCGACCTTTGACTAGTTTAACTGTTTTGACCTCCAAATCATCCCAAATGCTCCCAAATCTTCTGTATGAGTGTATTAATGGTATTTAGACTTGAATATCAGGTTCAGGGATGTTTTATGGACCTCCAAATACTACTGCAAACTTGATTTGTATTCTGATCAATATAGGTAATTTTGACTAGTAATTTGTGCATCAAATCCCCCCCGGGTAACACTGAAAATGGCCTTCCAAATGCCTCCAAACTCCCACAAATTTATCAACAGAGGTATATAATGTGTTAAGCATGTTATTGAGGTCTCATATGCACCATTAATTTATTTTTACTACTGTTATAACTCTCTCACATTCAACAGCAAAAACCCCCAATTCGACCCTTGGGGAAATGGCACTATTTCATCTCCCAATACAACTAAACTGAGTAAAAATGCTTCAAATGCTCAAGTACAGTACATGAAACTTGTAGAAGACATCCATGGCATTATATTGATCACAAATATATCATAGAATCATCCATCCATTCGAAATAATCAACATTATAGTGTCATACATCAATGCATTGGGGAAATGGACATTGTTTGCTCATTAATCAATAGTTTTGCATACAACCAGTGGGTATTTCGACCTGAGACTTTCTGAATATGAATAAAATAGGATATGAATCTATTACAATCATAAATATATAATGATAAGCTCTCTCAAGAAGCACAAGTGCTCACCAAAAACGCCCTCCCTCAAGGAGCATGAATATGCCTTCAAAACTGGAAATGGTGGAGAGAAAGTGCTGCACTAAACCAAACCATGAAAATTCCTGTAGCTGATACCTGAAAATACAAACTCCATTAAAGCACCATGAAAGACCTGAGTGGCCTCTCCAAACACCAACTTGGATGGGAATCTTTCACCCTCGAAATTGGCTAAGGCAAGAAACTAGTCATCCACTAGCTCTCTCTTCACAAATGCAATTTTTCTCAAATCATCAAAAGCCATTCTCATACTTGATTTCTACATTTTATAACCAACATTAGCCTTCAAGGGGTCGAAATCCTCTCAATAGATTCAATAATTTTCCATTTAGGAAATATTCCTCATTTGCCACTTGTCTCCTAGTTCCAACCTTCCATCTTCTCCCAAATTCGAATTTGAGTCTCTTTGGATTCCTCCAACTCCATGAGCGCCTTCCTTGAGCCTATTTTTGGGGATGACATGTCATAATGGTCAGGTGTAAGAAGTCAGGTCTGAATTTTGTCATAAATGTCATAGATGCTTCATTATTGTTGTCATAAAACTAGGGAATCTAGCCCAAGTGTCCACTAGTCTCCAATTTGACTCTTCCTCTCCCATGGAGGTTACTATTCCATCCCATTTCGACCTAAGATGCTCAATGCCATGTGTTATGACTTACCAACTCACCCAAGAGTGTTCACCTTCCCATGAATTCGAATTGGCAAGAGAGAGCTGCCATGTGTCATTGAAAAATCAAGCTAGTGTGGGTCCCACCACCTCCATATGTCTCCAAAACCACTTGCCACCTAGAATTTCTCTTGAATTTATTTATTCATCATATTTATTAAATACTTGAACCCTTCTAATGTCTAAATATCATTTATTAGCTTCCTTATTACCATCCCACATGTTCCCATCCAACCTAGGAAACTAGTAGGATTGATGGGATTGTCTTACTATGCACTTATTTGAATGGGGACATTACAGTCCTCCCCACCCAAGATTGCTTGTCCTCAAGCAATTTCAAATTTGGATGCTGAAAAGTCTTCTCCTCTTCCCATGTGGCATCTTCATTTGGTAAGTCCTTCCATTGCACTAAATATTCTTTGATGATTCTACTCCTCAACCTTCTTTCCCGTGTCTTCAAAATCTTTTCCGGAACAAGTGTGAGCTGACCTTCATCATCCAAAGGAGGAAGTATTTCTGAAGTGATGATTTGCTGACCAAGAGCTTTCTTAAGACAAGAAACATGAAATACATTGTGGATTTTACTCCCTTCCGGAAGTTCTAGTTCATATGCTACTTCTCCAACCTTCCGCACTACCTTGTATGGCCCATAGTACCTTGGTTTTAATTTTTCTGCTCCATTCTTTTTGAGAGATGTTTGTTTATAGGGCTGCAACCTTAAATATACTAAATCATTGACTTGAAAGGTTCTCTCTTCTCTATGTCTATCAGCATATTGTTTTTGTTGATTTTGAGCAACCTGCAAATTGTCTTTCAAGAGCTTTAAAATTTCTTGGCTCTCTTCCACCCAACCTTTAGCCTTTGGGGCTCTACTATCACCAAATATAATGTCAGCAAATGTAAGTGCATCATAACCATATAATGCTTTGAAAGGAGACATTCCTATTGACATATGATAAGTGGTGTTGTAGCAAAACTCACCCAAGTGTAGCCATTTTGCCCATGCTTTTTGCTGCCCTCCCACATAGTTTCTTAGGTATCCTTCTAACCATTGGTTTACCCTCTCTGTTTGTCCATCAGTTTGTGGATGATAGCTAGTACTTGGAGTCAATTGAGTGCCTACCAATCTAAAAATTTCTTTCCAAAAAGCACCCATGAATCTACTATCTCTATCACTGACAATGCTCTTGGGAAGCCCATGCAATCTGAAGATTTCTTTGAAAAAAATATCAGCCACTTGTGCAGCACTAAAAGATGATGTAACAGCAAAAAAAATGAGCAAATTTTGTCAACCTATCAACTACCACATAGATACAATCCTTACCCAAGGATTTAGGCAATCCGGTGATGAAATCCATGGAAATACTGTCCCATTTTTGCTCCGGAATGGGCAATGGTTGTAATAGGCCGGCTGGACATGTAAGTTCTGATTTGTTTTGTTGACATGCTTTACATTCATTCACATACTTTTGAACATCTTCCTTCAGCCCCTTCCAAAAAAATCTTTGCCTCAACTGTCTATAAGTTTTGAAGATCCCCGGATGGCCCGCTAGTGGGGAATCATGTGCTTCTTGCAAAATTCGGTACTTGAGCTTGGAGTTATGAACTAAATAAATTCTTCCCTTATAATATATCATCCCATTCAAAATCCTATAATTATCATCCCCTTTGATTCCATCCAACACATCACAAGCAAATTTGTCTTTGGCATATTCAACTAGTAGCATGTTTTTCCAATCCTTGGCAATATCCATGAGAGAAAAAGAAGGCCTTCTTGACAAAGCATCTGCTACTATATTATTCTTTCCTTTGACATATTCAATATCAAAATCATAAGCTTGAATCTTGCTTACCCACTTTTGTTGCCTTTCATTTAGATCTTTTTGGGTGAGAAAGTGTCTTAGACTATTGTGGTCAGTTTTCACCACAAACTTGCTGCCCACCAAGTATTGTCTGAATTTGGCCAATGCATGCATAATGGCCAGCATTTCTTTATCATAAATGGAGTAAAGTTTTTCATGAGGCTGCAACTTTCTGCTCTCAAAGGCTACGGGGTGTTGGCCTTGCTTTAGGACAGCCCCTATTCCTCCACCTGAAGCATCACATTCCACAACAAAAGGTTTAGTAAAATCAGGAAGTGCAAGTATGGGACAACTACTCATTACCTCTTTCATTTTTTGGAAGGCCTTTTCAGCCTCTTCATCCCACTTGAAAGCATCCTTCTTAGTCAAATCAGTGAGTGGAGAAGTCAACTTGGAGAATCCTTTCACAAATTTTCTGTAGTAGGTGCATATGCCAATAAAGCCTCTCAATTCGGTAATATTTTTTGGTGATGGCCATTCCAAGATAGCCCTGATTTTTTCCATGTGTAACTTCACTCCTTCTTGCCCAATAATGTGCCCAAGATACAGTAGTTCTTTCATTCCAAATTCACATTTTGATAATTTAGCAAATAAGGACTCTTCTTGCAAGATTTTCAACACAATCTCTAACTGCTGCAAATGCTCTTCCCATGTTTTACTGTAAATGAGAATATCATCAAAGAAAACCAAAACAAACCTTCTTAGTTGCTTGCAAAATATCCTATTCATACATGCTTGAAAGGTGGCTGGAGCATTTGTTAACCCAAAAGGCATGACAAGAAATTCAAAGTGGCCAAAATGACATCGAAAAGCGGTCTTTTGCACATCTTCATCTTTCATTCGAATTTGGTGATACCCTGATCTAAGGTCAATTTTTGAGAAGTATTTGGCCCCATGCAGCTCATCCATGAGCTCATCAATCCTAGGAATAGGATACCTATTCTTTATAGTCTTTTTGTTCAAGGCTCTAAAATCTATGCACATTCTCAATGTTCCATCTTTTTTCTTCACTAGCACAACTGAAGAAGCATAAGGGCTAGAGCTTGGTCTAATGAGTCCCAACTCTAGGAGTTCTTGGATAGCTTTTTCAATCTCATCTCTAAACCTTTTAGGATGTCTATAAGGTGGTATCTGAATGGGTGAAGTACCCTCCTCCAAAACAATACTGTGCTCAACCCCCCTATCCAGTGGCCTACCATGTGGAAGGTCTCTAAAAACCTTTTCATATTTTTGCAAGAGTCTCTCTATCTCCTTTGGGTGTTTGAAAATATTTATAGTTGGATTGGGAGATGTAATATGACATTCAGCAGCCCATTCTATATCCCCATGCCTCAATATAGATCTCATGCTATTGCAAGTCACTACTTGATTTGGATAAGTGTGTTGCCCTCTCACAACTCTTTGTACTCCTTTTGAATCTTGGAATTTCATTTCGGGAATTTGATAATTTACTGTATGCTCTCCTATTGAATACAACCATTGCACTCCCAAAACCACATTAGTATCAGCAACATCAACCACATAAAAACTATCAACAAAAGTATAGTTACCTACGGTGACTTGCAGCTTTGGAACCCATGTTTTGCATTGCATTGTGTTGTGACCGGGAATGACAACTGTGAAGCCATCAAATGGTTCAATAGGTATCTTTCTTTTCTCTACCATCTCTGCATCAATGAAGTTATGAGTGGCTCCTCCATCTACCAAAACTGAAGTTCTTTGTCCTTGTACCACACCTTTGCAGCGGATAGTATGATAGCGAGGTACTGCTGAAAGCACTGCCATTCTTGCTTTGTCCGGTGAAGGATGATTTTCTTCTTGTCTTTCCTCTTCTACTGCTGTCTCATATGCTTCTTCTTGATCTGAAATATGTCCATCTTCATCCATGCCCCCATCATACCCCTCATTATCAGAAAATACTTCTATGTATTGAGCCTTTCCTTTGGTACATTTGTGCCCCGGTGTCCATGGTTGGAAGCATGTGAAGCATAGTTTATTTTTTCTAAGTTCATCCCTGTTTAGTCCCTCTTTTTTATTCCTCTCAAATGACTCTCTTTGCCAAGGTTTCTTATCATATCCATCCCTTTGCCAAGGTTTCTTTTCAAATTTATAGCTAGGCTTAGGAGGAAATCTCGTTCTAGGAAGCACATTCTGGAGATCCCTAGTCAAGCTCATTGCATCTTTTAATGTAGTTGGCTTGTGGGCTTTGACCAAACCTCTTAAGGGTTCAGCCAAACCTTCAGTGAACAGCAATACTAATCTTCCCATAGATACATCAGCCACCTTGACTGATAATTTTTGAAAGTCCAACATATATTCAGTAGGGGACCCAGTTTGCTTCAATTGAGCTAGTTCTTTGAAAGGCAATTCTGGATCTTTTTGTTCAAATCTTTCTAGTACCCTGTCAACAAATTCTCCATATGTTTTAACCTGATTATGACCCAAGGTTTTCAGCCCATGAAACCACCATTCATTGGCATCTCCTTCCAAATGCAAAATGGCCATTTTTAATGCATCCTCTTCCAACATAGGATTCAGCTGAAAATATACATCCAATTTTTGCACCCAAGTGTTAGCAGAATTTTGAGAAGAACCATCAAAAGTAGGAAGTGACATTTTTTCAATAGCACTATTTAATTCTTTGTTTTGGAATGGACTCCTATTGTCTCCCTTCCTATTAATCTTTTGCATAGCATCAATGTAGTCACTGAGTGGTACACCTCTTTTACACTCTTCATTCAAATCATTCCAATCATTTACTAGTTTCTTGTAATCCAATGCAAGATTGGGCTCTTCTTTGGGTGTGAGAAATTTAGGTGCAGTATGCCTTTGTGTGCTTTGAAATTCATCAGGTCTATTATGAGGTCCTGTACTTGAGAAAATATGCTCATTCCCTTTCATCTTTTCCCCTGAGTGTGAACCGCTATTATCTCCTATTATCCCTTTGCTTTGAAGCTGGCTAATCAACAATTCAAATCCTTGCAACAATTTATCACCTATCCTATCCATGTTTGCTGAAAGTTTAGAGAAACATGGATCTAAGGTTGCAATAAGTTCCTCCTTATGTTTTAATTTGTCATCCTCCTCTCTACCCATGGTTTCAGCAAAAGACTCCTCTTCTTCTACTACCTCTTCTTCAACAAAAACCTCTTCAACTACTGGTTCAAAGGGTGGTGGATTATTCTTTTTACTTCTTGTTAGGACCATCAGGTGCCAAGAACATGCTCTGATACCACTTGTAATATCCCTTTTTCAAATTTTATTAAAATGCCAATTTTTCAACTTTTTCCCCAATTTCGACCTTTGACTAGTTTAACTGTTTTGACCTCCAAATCATCCCAAATGCTCTCAAATATTCTGTATGAGTGTATTAATGGTATTTAGACTTGAATATCAGGTTCAGGGATGTTTTATGGACCTCCAAATACTGCTGCAAACTTGATTTGTATTCTGATCAATATAGGTAATTTTGACTAGTAATTTGTGCATCAAATCCCCCCCGGGTAACACTGAAAATGGCCTTCCAAATGCCTCCAAACTCCCACAAATTTATGAACAGAGGTATATAATGTGTTAAGAATGTTATTGAGGTCTCATATGCACCATTAATTGATTTGTACTACTGTTATAACTCTCTCACATTCAACAGCAAAAACCCCCAATTCGACCCTTGGGGAAATGGCACTATTTCATCTCCCAATACAACTAAACTGAGTAAAAATGCTTCAAATGCTCAAGTACAGTACATGAAACTTGTATAAGACATCCATGGCATTATATTGATCACAAATATATCATAGAATCATCCATCCATTCGAAATAATCAACATTATAGTGTCATACATCAATGCATTGGGGAAATGGACATTGTTTGCTCATTAATCAATAGTTTTGCATACAACCAGTGGGTATTTCGACCTGAGACTTTCTGAATATGAATAAAAGAGGATATGAAGCTATTACAATCATAAATATATAATGATAAGCTCTCTCAAGACGCACAAGTGCTCACCAAAAACGCCCTCCCTCAAGGAGCATGAATATGCCTTCAAAACTGGAAACGGTGGAGAGAAAGTGCTGCACTAAACCAAACCATGAAAATTCCTGTAGCTTATACCCGCAAATACAAACTCCATTAAAGCACCATGAAAGACCTGAGTGGCCTCTCCAAACACCAACTTGGATGGGAATCTTTCACCCTCGAAATTGGCTAAGGCAAGAAACTAGTCATCCACTAGCTCTCTCTTCACAAATGCAATTTTTCTCAAATCATCAAAAGCCATTCTCATACTTGATTTCTACATTTTATAACCAACATTAGCCTTCAAGGGGTCGAAATCCTCTCAATAGATTCAATAATTTTCCATTTAGGAAATATTCCTCATTTGCCACTTGTCTCCTAGTTCCAACCTTCCATCTTCTCCCAAATTCGAATTTGAGTCTCTTTGGATTCCTCCAACTCCATGAGTGCCTTCCTTGAGCCTATTTTTGGGGCTGACATGTCATAATGGTCAGGTGTAAGAAGTCAGGTCTGAATTTTGTCATAAATGTCATAGATGCTTCATTATTGTTGTCATAAAACTAGGGAATCTAGCCCAAGTGTCCACTAGTCTCCAATTTGACTCTTCCTCTCCCATGGAGGTTACTATTCCATCCCATTTCGACCTAAGATGCTCAATGCCATGTGTTATGACTTACCAACTCACCCAAGAGTGTTCACCTTCCCATGAATTCGAATTGGCAAGAGAGAGCTGCCATGTGTCATTGAAAAATCAAGCTAGTGTGGGTCCCACCACCTCCATATGTCTCCAAAACCACTTGCCACCTAGAATTTCTCTTGAATTTATTTATTCATCATATTTATTAAATACTTGAACCCTTCTAATGTCTAAATATCATTTATTAGCTTCCTTATTACCATCCCACATGTTCCCATCCAACCTAGGAAACTAGTAGGATTGATGGGATTGTCTTACTATGCACTTATTTGAATGGGGACATTATAGTGAACTTGCACGTACCAAGCTACAACAAATCTTTCACAAGAGTGGATTTGTCTATGTGAATAGATAAGTGAAAATATTTTAGCAACAAGACCTATCAATTTTAACTTGGAAGTATGGGAAATGTTCAAAGTGGGATTGAGAGGCTTGATGGTGATTGTAGTAGTGGGCATGGTGCTGGTGAGAATGATGACATGATAGTGGAATTAAACATTAATATGGTGACCCTGGAGCTTGGATCCTACCCTATAAACACGAGAGCCTAGCCTAAAAACCGTAGTTGGTAGCATAAACCCTAGTTTGTATTCTAATCACAATGAAACCCTATTATGTATCCTAAGATCTAGCCCTAAATTAAAATACATGTAAAGATTAAATCATTTTCATTGTACATATATATTCATCTACATACATTTGAATCCAAACCACTATACACATATATGTATACATAAAATTAGATTGCTATCACATAATGATAAATTAAGGAAGTCCTAATTGTAAATGGTAGTGGATGTGATGGTCATCAAATCATAGGTGGCTATATCTATGAGTAAGAATTAATGAGCTAGCTATACATCATGCTCAATGTTGTCCTATTTGTATGGTGACAATTGATTAAGAAATGATTCCATAACTTGGTTATTAATTTGTTGCATGATCTTAAGTGGACAAAATGGTCAAAATAAATACTAGTGATGACATTTCATTATGTAGAGTATGACCTTTTTGGATCTCATTATGTAGAGCTATTAAAAATCATGTTGGATCTCATTTTAACCTTTTGACGACAATGGACATTTTCTATTTTTAAGTGTTCTTTTCCTAGTACTCAAGTTCCCAATATATATCTTATGTGCCATGAGGTGTGATTTGTCCATCCATTTATTCCATTTATTTTTAGATTAATTCTAACACATGATTTTGTTTCAGTTAGCCTATGTCTACAATGTTCTCGTAACATAGATACCATTAGAATCTTTTACATGTGGAAAGATAAACCAAGCTGAACTACGATATCCAACTTCTCTTCTAAGATCTAGGTAAAACCAAAATTTAGACAACATCACATCCTCATACACACAACATGAGACAACGAGATTAGACAATGAGATATATAAATCACATAATTGAAAGTCCATGTACATCGAGGCTGCAAAGCTCATCCAGACATATACAATTTTTGGCAAATAGTGGAACATGGTTGCCAATGTATGTACAATGGCAACTCGTGCCCTAAACAAAATGCGACAACTGATGCCGTAGATCCAAAATACATGGCAACTCGTGCCGTAGATACAAAGTACATGAAAACTGGTGCAAAAAAGTGCCACATCATGGCTAATGTACATAACACATGGTGTGTCAAGCATTGTGACCACACCCGTCACTCCCAGGCGCATCTCCAAAGTTGATCTTCCTACTCTTCCAGCTACCAGTACCTCGGGTCTTGCTCCGTCTAGGAGTAGACTGTCTCTCCAGGCTCTCAAACAAATGATATAAGATACCGTCATTTTCAAGCATTTGCAACATTTACCACATTTATAAAACAAATGTAGAATTCGAATCTTAAATAAATCACCTCTGATGTGACTGAGAAACGTTGGACAGTTGTCCTGGATCTGCGGAGCCTCTCCGCAATTCTATCCTACAACATTTACAATAATCATTTCATTGAAAAGTAATAATTGCTTAAATTAAATAGTGTTAATTAATCAAAATATTTTCATAAATTAGTTTTATTATCACCATGTACACCTCCGACGATGGAGATGGCTGGGCTTCTGGGCTAGCAGGTGGTGCAGATGGCCAGACAACCACCTCCGTTGCAGTGATGGGGGGGGGGCACAGATTTAGTGGCAGCCACTACAGGTGCAACCACTGGAGATACAGATGAGGATACTGGAAGGGTAGATGCCACAATAGTGGCGGGAAGTGGGGATGATATGGTGGGAGAAGACACGGTGGTATGGGGTGGAGGAGGACCATGTGGACTATGAACCCCTGTCGGCTGTAGGCTAGAGGGTATCGAACGGAAAGGGATACGGATGGTGTTGAGGGATGGTGCATGGGAGGGAAGTCCTGCATGGAGGGAGGAGGATGGACAAATGGGAGGTTGTGGATGAAGAGGGGAAGGTGGAAGGAAGGGGGGGCATGGACGAATGGGGGAGGATGGATAGACATGGGGGCGTGGATAAATTGGGGGGGATGTATGAACGTAGGGGGGTGGGCGAGTGGGGGAGGATGGATGGAGGGGGGGAGTATGGCCGGAGAGGGGGGGATGGATGGAAGGGAGGGGGTGGACGTAGGGAGGGCTCTAGATGAAAGCGAGGGAGGGGACTCATGGGAGAGGGTGGATACACGGGACTAAAATGCGGAGACACAGCTTCTGGTGGAACCTACATATGCATTTGTAATATCACAATTTAGTAAACAAACAATAAATTAAACCATGGTAAATCGTAACAAATCAAATTAAAAGAATGCTTATAACAACACATTGTACCTGGCTATATGTTGATGTGCCAATCCTTGGCAGGGGTGGCTGATCACCATAGTCACGAAACACCTGTGGACAACAAAATGCATGGATGTTATGAACATGTTAAACAAGTCATTATCTAGGAAATCAAGATATTCAAAAACATTGTATGAACTATCAACGTGTATGCCATAAATATAAATACTTGAGTAATATAAATGACATAAGTAATAACAAAATTGTGTCAGGTACTGAAAATACCTCCGTGTGGGGTGTCGCAATTTCAGTTGCAGCTGCCATTACTGCATCCAGGTTGGGTGATTCTACGTTCTCCCATCTTGCTGTATCAGCTGTGAATAAGTTTACATTGAAATAATAGTTTAAGTCAAACAGAAATACTTTCAAAATACTTTACAAGTTATAAAGTGATGATTGAAAACACATTAAAAAAATTGCTGACGTGATGCATATAACAACCCTCGATCAGGCCAGGGCAAGTGTGCCCGCAATAGGGACAAAGATGTGGAATTGTCCCCGTCGAACTGGAATGCCCAACATGGCTACCATTGGTCATGGGTCTATCCTGGCCTTGTCGTGAAGGCCCTACACCTGGATCTCTATCAAGGTCACCCGAGCTCTCCACTGTAGTTGCTGCTACAAAGGAGGTGTGTCTGAGGAGACCACGTGCAACATTCCTCATTGCCACCTCGATCTGATCAAGCTTATGGGGCAACTGAGGTGGCTAGGGAGAGGGTTTGGTGTCGCACCTCGGAGTTGGTGGCCCTCTCAGTGGGTTCCTCCTGGAAGCAGGTCGATCTTGGGCAGAGCCACGCCCAACACCCTGGAACTCGGTTATGTCAAAATAGTTGACATGTAAACCAAGGCAAAACCCAGCCCACATTTGGCGAAGGAAGAACTGTGGAACCTCCCTATTATTGCAGGGTGGTTTATCGTACACCATGAACCACCTCTGCATCCAATTGTCCCTCCACGGTTGGTAATGACACCAATCCATGTAGACACGTGGCTTTGTAATGTCCGATGGTTGGCCTTTTTTGGATTGGTGAACATACTATATAATTGGGCTTTTGTAATGTTCAAATCTTTTATTGCTTCCTTGGAGATGTCGGTGGAGTAGTACTCACACATCCTAGCTCTAAATTGAGTCATGTCAGTCAATTGCTGGTGTGCATGTATAAGGGAGTCGATTGAGTTCTCAATTGACGTGGCAAGAGACAATCGAGATGGTTCACCCGAGTTTCTAAGTTCGCGAGTGTGCACTCACATTTCATTTACATAGTGGTTAAGGTCATCTTGTTCAAAATCAGGTTGTGGGTTTTGGTTTACTTCGGCATTTGGATTGTGTTCACGGTTTTCTTGGGCATTGGGTCCAAGGTTTGGGTTTTCTTGTGTTCCACCGAACTCAGGGTTAACATCTTGTTCACTCATTGTCTCAGTTTACAATCTGCAATAGAAAATTGGTTCATTGTTTTCAAAATTTGAGAATTATTTACAATTAAATAAACAAAAAAAATGAAAAAATTGATACAAAGAATGAATAAAATGAAACAAAACTTGAGATTTACCTATCAATCGCCCTGTTGATGAGTTAGTGGGTGTTGTGGGGTGGTTTTGAAGTTGATTTGGGCAAGTTTGGTGGTTGGATCGACGCATACGCGGAGGTGCAAGTTGCGCTCGGTCGGCCCAAATTGAAAAATGCGGAAATTGGGCACTTTTTTTTTTTTAAACAGAGGCGCGTGCGCGCATCAGAGGCATGTGCACGCCACTGTTGCGCACACGCGCCAAGAATGCGTACGCGTCATTTTTTTTTCTACTAGTGCACCCCCATTGCAACGAAAATGGGGACCATCTTCGTGCGCCCGCCCTTATTTATATATATATATATATATATATATATATATATATATATATATATATATATATGTAAAGAATGTTATTCCATCCATATCATATTTTTGAGAACTAAAGCAAATCTCATTAATTAATAATATCAAAGACATTTGGTTTAGTTGTATCCTTTTAAGTCATCATTGCTAATTGAACATTTTCTATTTTCAAATAATGAAATAATATTCCTAAGTCACTTTAGGAAAAGAATATTATGTATCTATTTTTTAATAGTTTATTAATTGCAATTCTTTTTATAAGTGAGTATTTAAATATCAAAGACATTTGGTTTAGTTGTATTGTTTTAAGTCATTATTGTTAATTGAACATTTGCTATTTTCAAATAATGAAATAAAAGTTTTAAGTCACTTTAGAAAAAAAAATATTATGTATATATTGTGTTAACATTTTATTTATTGCAATTATTTTTATAAGTGATTATTTAAATATCAAAGACATTTGATTTAGTTGTATTGTTTTAAGTCATTATTGCTAATTGAATCTTTGCTATTTTAAAATAATAAAATAACATTTTCAATTAGCTTTCTAGAAAAATAAATATGATGTATATATTTCCTTTTAACAATTTATTAATTCTAATTCTTTTTATAAATAAAACCTTCTTAAAATAAATTAATTAGTTTAATTATCGATATATTCCCTTATGTCATTATGAATCATAATTGATATTATTAATTAAAGTAATTTTTTTATAATTAATATTATTAATTATACCTACTTTTTATAATTGCTATCATTGATTATAGTTATTTTCAAAACTGATTATAAATTTTAAATATAATATCATACTCCAAATTAATTAAAAATTCATTGAAAGTACAAAACATGCTTTTAATTGACCTTAATTAATAGATATTAAAGAAATGGTAGTTGATCCATGTCCAATTTGGGTTGATTTTCTCTAGTTTTCATCATCTTCTCGTTTTTCAACAAATAAAACAATCTTTTTTATTTATTTGACATGAAATGTGACATCATATTTATATGTAATTGCATTCAATTTGTTTCAAACAAAATAGGATATACGTTCAATAAAAGGTGAGTAGGCCACCGTTCTACCGTTCTTTGCATTAAGTTTTGTAACCATGCGTTCACATTTATTTAAGCCAAACCAAGGATGGAGTTTGTGTAAACCATGATTTTACATTTATTCAAGTCAAAAATTACTTTATGAATAAGAATGCGCAATTATTACTTAACTGAGTGAAACACTATTGATAAGATTTAATGATCAATTATAAAACAAAGAAAATTTAACGAAACAGTATTGTTAATAGCCAATTAATCATTCAATTGATTATAACATTAGGAAATCCAGCAAAGTACATTTGGGCAGATTAAAAATGGTACTAAATAATCGAAAAAACTCGTGTTTTATTAAATAAAAAACTTCATTTCATAGAAATTTGACAATCCAAAATAAAAAGTGAGCTCCCATCAAAAGAAAATGAGCATCACGAACCCTAAATCTGATGCGATTGGCCATAGGCTTCATCTTCCTCTTTCATCGGAGCAGCTTCATCCTGCAACACCAGTGGCTTCAGCTGCTTGTGGCACTGGGCCATCTTCAAAAATGTCGGCAAATATAAATTGTGCTATATCCTGTAGCGCATGGTCATATTCAGCTGCTTCTTCCATGTTATCTTCAGGAAAGTCGGCAAATAGAACTTGTGCTATATCTGCTATATCGGCCAAGGGTCATATTCAGCAAAGTTAATAGGCAATGTTATCATATTTAGGGTTCCTGGTTTGGTTTTGTGATTTAGGGCTCGTGATGCTCATTTTCTGTTGATGGGAGCTCACTTTTTATTTTGGATTGTCAAATTTTTATGAAATGAAGTTTTTTATTTAATAAAACACGAGTTTATTCGATTATTTAGTACCGTTTTTAATCGTGCCCAAATGGACTTTGCTGGATTTCCTAATGTTATAATCAATTGAATGATTAATTGGCTATTGACAATAATGTTTCGTTAAATTTTCTTTGTTTTATAATTGATCATTAAATCTTATTAATAGTGTTTCACTACGTTAAGTAATAATTGCGCATTCTTATTCATAAAGTAATATAAAGTAATTTTTGACTTGAATAAATGTAAAATCATGGTTTACACAAACTCCATCCTTGGTTTGGCTTAAATAAATGTGGCCTACTCACCTTTTATTGAAGGTATATCTAATTAAACCAATAAGGTATGGAAAAGCAAGCGCTTCCATGCTTACCAATTCCCTCATAACGGCGGTCTAACACACCAGAAGCTGGCAGCGGCAATCATTCACAAATTAAATGCAATTACTGCATCTGTCACCTCAACGGGTGACAACGGTCAAACTTCGAACACAAATGTCTACAAATTATAAACTAACTGTGAACAAATTGTTTTCAAGGTTTTGAGAATTCAAGATAAAATTTCTATGGCGAGTGTATTGAACCTAGGATACTGCCACCCTTCAAAAGATGCCTAAAGATAATTTTTTGCACTTATCTATCGCTAAGTTGATACGAAACCCCATTTCCGTGTATCTTATCTCATCACTCACAAAATCTGGAGTTGTTCTGCAATGTAAATTTCAGACAGCAACTGAGGAGAATTACAATAACAACAACATAGTTACAAAAGCTATATGGTAAAAAAGAACTTTTGATATCAAGCTATTAAAATACATATAACTATAATGTTCAAATAAATAGAATGAAATGAATAGCTTGGATGCAAGACTGGAAAACACCAAAATTTTGTACTTAACTGAACAATGAACAATAATTTTGGTACTTAAGTGAACAATGAACAATACATAGGGGATAGTAGCAACAAAGAAAACATAAATTTCAAACGAAGATCCATAGATAAAGCAATCTACCTGAATAAACCAATCACCTCAACCAATATACTAAAAACTTGAGAATCTCCACCTAAACTAAGCTGAGCTTCAAGCAGCCACCACAACCATACTTTAGCTTCAGCTTGAGTCTGTTTTTGATTATACTAAAATCTATCAGTCCGACCTGCTCTACTCATTATCCTTCCAAACACAATCACTCAACTCATAAATGATGAATTCAACTGCAAGCATAAACCCATAAAACACTAGAAACAGAGAGTCAATCTATCCAGCTGCTCTACTCCTTGTCCTTTCAAACCCAATAGCTCAACTCAAAATTGATGAATCCAAGTGCAAGCTTAAAACCATATAACACAATAAACAGAGAGCCAATCTATCCATACATGAATTTCACATAAACTAGAGGGATACGAATGGCATTAAGTTGGATAACAACAACCACAGTCAGAAAAAGCAATATCGGAGACATAGAAAAACAGTCAATAATCGAGCCCAACAAACTCCAAATAATTTTGTCAAAATTCTTCAGTTTTCCCTTCTTTAAATAAGAGAACAGTGTGTCAAGGAAAACTGGTATCAGACACATCAGCAAACCTAAAGCAAGGTAAGTTGAGTGAAAATAAATCGCTTAGGGTTTGTTTGATGTGCGTGAGAGCAGTTTTCCTGGACACATTGTTCTCTTATTTAAAGAAGGGAAACTGAAGAATTTTGACAAAATTATTTGCATTTGTTGAGCTCGATTATTGACTGTTTTTCCATATGTCTCCATACATTTATCCGATATTGCCTATTCTGCTTGATGGTCTTCAATAGATGGTACAGATCTCCACTGTTTAGAGTTGCGAAATTCATATGCCTAGAGACGCTTACATCATCTTGGGGTTTGTTTGATGTGCGTGAAAATAAATCATTTAGTATTTCATGAACGTGCAACGATTTGTTTGCTTGGGCAGGATGGAAAATTGCATAACGTTTCAACATTAATAGCTTTGTTTGCTTGGGCAGGATGCGAATTCGCCAAGGATTTGGCGAATGAGTTAATGAGAGAGACCTGTTATCAACAACCAATAATTTCTGTAAACCCATTTCAGATCTCCGTGATAATAACTTTTTCCATATCGCATCTAAACCCATTTAAGATTTTTTTTCCAGATCACATCTAAACCCATTTTATATCTCATAATATTTTTTCCGAGATCGCATCTAAACTCATTTCAAATTCATAATATTTTTTTTCAAAATGGCATCAATAACATATTGCAGATATATTTAAAACAAAATATATTTGGATATATAAAATAAACCAATGAAATATGAATGGAAGACACAAAATTTTAATTGGAAAACCTAACTAAACCACAGGAAAGGAAAGGATAACATGTACAAATTTATTATTCACAAAACTATAAAACTATAGGCATCAAGATTCAGCACAACTTCTTAAATCTTGTATTTCACTTAGATGTAAGACCAAGAATACATATTTATATCTTTTCATTATACAAATACCACGATCTTAAACCATGGGCCAAAAACCACATACCCAAAACTATGGGTTTAAAAACATAGCCCAAAATCTTATTTAACTAATTCTCAAAGAAAATGAAAAGAGTCATAAATATTTTTTGTTATTTTCTTATTTGGTCTCATATATAGCAATATCCCACTTGAAATAAAATAAGAGCTAGTGATAACTCAGATAGAGATTGCCAACCATATATGGCAATTCCTGAACGGAGTTAGGATGAGTGGGATCTTCTCTCGAACAACATGTTCAAAACTACTAAAAAAACTACTCATAAAGATGAACACCATAAGATAGCCCTTTAAAATAGCTTTCCATCCTTATATCATAATCCCACATCTAGGCTGGGGCATTGGAGAAAAAAGGATTTTGGTTTGAATTCAATGTCATGTTTTGCACAATTTGTCTTAGAAACAACATAAAAGTCAAATAAAATTTAGAACCATGAACCTATGTTAAAAGCTTAACACCATCATGAAAACCATCAATATACTAAGGAAAATCTATGAATAAGCAACACCATATATTAAATCTTCAAATCTTTATGAACATCTAAAAGTTGTGTATAAAGCATTATCCACATATCACCCCATGAAGTTTGAACTCGGCCATAGGACTCAAATCTCAAATCAGTTACAATAAAATTGTTTTCAAATTATAACCAATGTCGATTTTTTAAATTGATTTGAGTTGAGGATTTCTTAATTTTTTATACCAATGTAGGTTTTATAATAAACAACATAAAGTCAAACTCTACACAGCAACTGACTTGGACAGATTTTAGGAAAACCCTGGTTATGAAAACTTTTCAAAAGAGCAAAGATATATTAATCTTAATAGTTCTTCACCAAACTCGACAAAGACACGAAGCAAAATGTTCCTATGATACAATTCTTTCACAGCCCAACCTTGATAGAAACCTTCTTCATGGGAAAAAATACAAATTGACCTCAAGCTTCGATCTGGAAGCCACCGCGAATTTGATCTCCTAACCGCATGGTGACCAACTCATAGCCGTTGTAACCTATATTTGAATCCTATTTCTCTTTTATGCGCATAAACAAATTAGACCTCAATGCCTCAATTAAAAGCTTTAATCTTTAGCATTTTGAAGCTTTAATATTTGTTCACCAATGATTCCAAAATCTGCTCAAACTAAATGAATCGAAGCACAAATGGGATGTTTCGTTGGCTAGAGTTGTAAAAGCCTTTCTTGTACCCTTGGCTCTTGACTAAGAATTTGAAGAATATGTTCCAGCTGGGGATGCGTTTGATCTACCAATTGGGAAGGTTATTATTCACAGTGTTGTCTGTTGGAAGCTTATGATGATTGTTGGAACACTTGAAAATTTTGATTTTTTCAATTTTGTGGAAATTTTAAAACTTTAAAAATCTTGGTTACAATTCTCAAACTCTGAAATTTAGTATTACATGAACCTGCAATGATTTGCTTGCTTGGGCAGAATGGAAAATTGCAGAACTTTTCAGTATTAATAGCCTCTTATGCGAATGCAAAATTGGTGAAGGATTTGGCTAATGAGTTAATGAGAAATGCCTTGTTAACAACAACCCATGATTATATTAAACACACGACATCTCTAATAAATAATTTCTCTAAACCCATTTCAAATCTCATAGTAACTTTTTCCAGATAGCATCTAAACCCATTTCAGATCTCATAATAATTTTTTCCATATGGCATCTAAACCCATTTCAGATCTCATAATATTTTTTTCCACATCGCATCTAAACCCATTTCAAGTCTAATAATAATTTTTTCCAAATGGCATGTAAACCTATTTCAGATCTCATAATATTTTTTTCCAGTTGGCATCTAAACCCATTTCAGATTCATAATAATATTTTCAAGATCTCATCAATAACATATTGTATATATATTTAAAACAACATACATTTGGATAAATAAAATAACACAAATAAATATGAATGAAAGACACAAAATTTTAATTGGAAAACCCTACTAAACCACACAAAAAGATAGCATATACAATTTTATTACTCACAAAACTATAAAACTATAGGCATCATGCTTCAGCATAGCTTCTTAAATCTTGTATTTCACCTAAATGTAGACTAGGAATACATATTTATATATTTTCATTAGACAAATACCACTACCTTAAACCATGGGCCAAAAATAACCTACCTAAACTATGGGTTTAAAAACATTACCCAAAATCTTATTTAGCTAATTGCCAATGAAAATGAAAAAAGTCAAGAATATTTTTTGTTATTTTATTATTTGGTCTCATATATAACAATCTCCCACTTGAGATAAAATTGTTGATTTTTGTACGTCCGAAAGTGTTCCCCTAGGTGACATTTGCCTTAGTCACTTAAAAAGGGGAAATAATGTGACCCTTGCATTAAATGACTTTTGAGCAGTTGGATTAGATAGCTTTTCACTCACCCTAGGTTTTCACACAAAAGGGCAAGGGAAGGCATTCTTCATTCACTTGAAGAGAATGAGCAAAGGAGAGAGGTCAATTTCCTTGGGATGAGGAGAAGACAGTAGCACGAGAGAAGGTTGTCACATTTTTCCAAACAAACTGTAGAGCAGGAATCTCGAGGCACCGTGAAGGTAGAGTGGAACATAAATCGAGGGCCGTACTTCTCCATTTAATGTTAATCCGTACATCATGAATTAGTAGAAAGAAATTCTTGGCACATATCATGAGGTAGTGGGCACAGCTTTCGACATCATTTAATTGCTACTAATCTGTACAATAGGCTGGGCATGATTCCAGGCTGGGCATGATTCCCGAGGCAGGTGGGCATAGAATTCGAGGTCTGTACTTGGTTGTATTGCTTGCACGAATTTTGAGAAGAATAAGTGCACATAAATCAAGGCAGCTACAACATTGTTTTCAAGGTAGCATTCCGGGTGAAATTTAATGGTTTAGATAAGTGCATTTTGACTGTAAATTTGTTGTACTGAAGTTTTCTGAAGAAATAAATTATTCTCTCTCTCTCTGACAGGTTTTCCCCTTGTTGGTTTTTCCTAGGCAATTTGCCAAAAAATTCTTAGTACTGAAAATTTCATGGTGTGTTTGCATTGTTAATTTTTCTGCCTATTATTGTGAGTTTCAACTATGTTTTTATCATTTTCTGAGTTATTTTCCAGTCAGGTTCCCCAAGGATGGTGGAACTGAGTAGGTAGCTCATTAAATGTTAAACTGACCCAAAAGACCTAGGCAATCTTTATAGCCATCAAATTGAGTAGGCAGCTCACACTGTTTTCATTGTGTTTGCTGGAAACTTCTATGTTGAGCACACAAGAGATTCGATGAGGGGAATGCTAGCTAATGAGTTGCAGAGTAAGACTGTTTTATGCTGTTGAGTTGCAGAGAGTGATTTATATGCAAGTCTTCATGATTGTTGAGATACAAAGAGATTGTTACATGCTTCTAAACAGAATCTTTGTCCTCGTGTTTCAGTGAACAGGCTCGGGGGTCCTAAAGCAAGTAAGCTTGGATGCTTTCAGGAGAAGGTTGGGAAGAACGGTCTTCTTTGGGTGTTTGTCCGCCTACACAATCCAAAACGGGTTATGCATTGTTCTGTTTTTCCTACACTCTCAATGTATACTCTGAATAATTCTTTCCGCAAGTTAATTAGCTCTCTTCTTTATAAATTTCTAGTTGTTAGAAGTGATAGATTACTGAACTGAATGTTTATTTCTGTATCAATGAATGAATGATTAAGATTGAAAATTTTAGAATGATGAATATAAACATTCTCTGTATTTTTCCTTTCACGGAAGTGATATACTCCAGTATAAAGAATTTATTTAAAGTAGGATTGAATGATTTAGATATTATGGACAGAATAATGATTGAATAATTTTATCAAGTATAGGCACCTATATTGCTGAAACCCTAGATATTTACAATACAAACATTTATGTGTAACATTATCGAATAGTGAAATAATTATAATAAAGTATGATAAAGTATTGTTATAAGAATAGTAGAAGCCCAATGGTTTAGATTAAGTACTAATTATTGATAATACAAACCGTATTATAGAAATATATGTATACAATAATGAGATCGAGGTATCATCTTTACAAATATCATAACTTGTAACTAGACTCTCTTACCAAATCTTTGTAACTTACACCAAAATAGTTTACATTCATAATCTAGAATTAGGTAAAAATGTAATATATTATATATCTAATGTGAATATAGAATATTATAACAAGTATAAGATATAAACCAAATAATAGAGTTTCATTTTAAAAACTATCAAATAATTCAGAATACCAATTTATTGCTCGAAGCAAAATGTCTCAAATATAATCTATGCATACGCGAGATAAATATCACAAGTTCCATGACAAATGTAATGATAATATTTATATCAAAAACAATGCTGGAAATATAACTATTCATAGAATGGGAGCGAGTCTCTTTAAAATTCAAGTTACCTTCTCAAGTGTTAATATAAACCAAATATAATTACACTATGTAATATCCCGATTTTGACCCTATTGCATTAAAATTGTAAATGATGTAAATATTGTTATTTAATTATGGTGAGGAGCTCAAGGCCAAGGCCCCACCATCAATTTAGCTTTGTATGTATCGGTAATTTAAAAATAGATGCCTATGGTTCTTGTGCTCGACATGCATAATGTAAATTAATACATCATGTAAATACAAATTTTAATGAAATACCCACAACTAGCTATGAAATGCAATAAAGAGATGGGGCATGATTTTTATAAGGAATAGGGAGGGGGGGAATTATTCAAACCCTTGAGTCAATGGTCCTAACCCATGTGTCAATGAGAAAATCCATAAACCACCAAATACCCATTTTGGGTTATGCACCCAATCATTTAATTCTTCCAAGAGTTGGTTGAGGCAGTTAATGCCTTGGGAATGGAGAGGCATGGCAGTCAATTTTCATGTATGGGCAAGCCATCAATCTTGAAAATCGTATTTTTTGCTTCTTGGGCAAGAAAACATCCACGACATGGTACCCAAATCCATTCTGAACCAATAGTCTTTGCTCTCTCACATAGTTTGAGCTAGCTCGGCTTTCCCCATCACATTTTTCACCATTTTCCTGCATTTTTCCATGCCTGTGATCTCTTTCTTTGCATTGTATAGCAGCTGGGAGAGGAGGGCCACGATTTGGGACTGTGATGGAGGTCATTTTGGCCCCAAAATGCCCATAGGTGTCTTTCTAAAAACGGTTTTGCTCTCTAGGTTTAAATCCCAAATTGCCATTTTTGTTTTTGGGCTTTCCCACGTTTTTCTAAATTGGTAGAAGCCCCATTTTGGACATCCCACTAAGGGAATGTTTTTCTTCATGCTCAAAAATTGTGGTTTTGTTGTTATGTGCATCCTTGTTTTGGTTTGAACCTCTGAGCAAGAGATTTGGAGTGGTAGTGGACAGAATTGGCTTGATAAACCTAGTGGGGAGAATAACCTCTCAAGAAGATCAAGAGGGTTGGCTACTCTTCTATGCACACCTGGGACACTCTAGAATTGGAAGGTATGGCCTCAGGGACTGTGAATTGGTGAAGGGAATACTTCATTGAGTGGGGTGTGTAGGCATTGTGGGTGCCAAGCTAGATAGATCTTGTAGATGTATCCATAGCTCTGTGGTTGAGCTCACTAGCTTAGCAATTCTTCCTTTCCATTTCCTAGCAGCCTGATAAACCCAATTGTAGATTAGCTTGGCTTATTTTGGTGTATGTTTGGCTATGTGTGAGTCTGTTGTTCCCTGGTTCCTTGTAGAAATCATGCCCAGCTCGGGGGTGGCAGTTGTATCAAGAGGTTGATAAGTACAACTGGCCTATGGTTGCGAGGAACGTTGTAGTTGCATAGCTGGTTGCTCAGGGACTACTTTGTTTCAAGATAAGTACTCTCGTGTGCTAATTCTGTATTGTTTTGATTGATGAATGACATGAACATCTTGAATGAATGATGGATGTGTAATAGAATTTAATTATGTTGTGTTTCAAATATTCATGTATCTTCATATGTCCATCTTTAGTTTATATGAATCTTTGTTTACTACGATTTGGGAGTAGATGTCTAGTATTATCATTAGTGTTCTCTCCATAGCCTTGGTAGGGTGGGAGGGACACTACACAGTATGAAATCAGAGTCATCGTAGATGACTTTGGGGTAAAACCCTTACTTCAATACAATTATAATAACTCGGAACGAAAAGTATTCAAGGTCGTATTCCTTCAACATAACAAGACCAATATCCTTAGTACAGAGCACGATTGTGCTTAGTGTTTAACTTATAACGAATTCCTTAATAAATAAATTTATGGTTTCAAGTCCTGTAATATACACAACTCACATCCAAGGCACAACACATTTCATAATTTCACCCGAAGTAAGAAAACACTCACAGTAATAACAACATGGATGTTTATATAAAAATGAAACAAATATCTTAATAATAGAGCCTTCATTAGTGTTAAAGCTCTTCCTTAATAAAAATACAACTTATAGGTAGGGATTTTCCCAAAACGTTGTTTACAAAGTTCTTGATCTTTCGACAGAGCCATTCTCGGCCTATCATATGCACGATAAAAACAAAATAAACAAACTGTATTCACGTTAGGGCCCAGTCCAGTAAGTTCATTAAAAACATATTCAACAAAGTATGAACTAGGGTTAAATCTTGTTCTCTTTACAAACTACTTATTCTTTCGCACAGTCCCAATAACAGTGCATCATTTAAGAATAAAATGCAAATTTTCCATAGTACAGTTTATGCCCAGGTATTCTATGCATTCACCATTTATAAATAGAGTGGAGATTACATTAAAAAAACCAAGTAGCAACGGTCTCGACAAGGATTAGAACAATATAATAAATAAAGAAAAATAACAATGTATTGTTCTCATTAATTGAAATGTTGGTTGAAACCCCAAGTCTGGCTATGAGTCCGTAAACCCTTACAATCTACCAATCCTCACGAAATTCCAAAAGGATTACAACAAAGACAAATGAAAACTAATGTGGGAATTTAAACCAGTTAAGGGTTGACAGAGGTATCATTGTGGAAGGTCCGAGGCTTACCGTTGTTTTCCAAACCACTGGAGTTGCCAGCTATTAGCAATGCTACCACCGAGACCACAAGTCGAGCCAAGGGAGCAACTGGAATTGTTATAAAGAACTCCTTCCATGCATGTAACTAGTTATTAAAGGATAAATGATAATATTTCAACCATAAATTGAAAGGAGCTAAAAACAATTAAGTGGATATCGAACCATACCCTGTAATGGCTGAGAAGTCAAGAGCCAAGAGCTTCAACCCTTACAACAACCACACCAACTGTAATCACATAAACCGATGACAACGTAGAACACCCAAAAGAATACCTCATTGAGAAATCAACACAGAGACTGTGTGTGGTCTTCCCTACAGCCATGGCGGATGAGAGAGCTCGGCTCTCCAACCCTTGAAGCAGGCAACAAGTTATAATGCAAAACCCTCGGTGTGTAGTTAGGGTTATGCTCTACGTGGAATTCTTCACCAACCCTTCACGTGATCACATTTACTTTCCTGTTTGTTCCCCACTTACCATTAAATATTTACCATCGAGCTATAGTTTATAAATTCGATGGCATACAAATTAATACTTTGGAGTATTACATATAGGGTGAACCCCCTTTCTCCATAGTTGTTGGTCAAAATTTTATAAGTGTGCCTTTAGTATATAGTTGTTGCAACCCTTAAAAACTTTGCAAGACATTAACTTAGCTTTTGGTCTCTTAGGAGTTAATTAAATCATACCTATAGTTTAACTTTAAAATTAGCATAGAAATATCATGCTTGGAAAATACAAGCTAGGTTAGCTTATAAACTAGTTACGAAAAACTCTTACCTCTAACATGGAACAATGGTAAGGAATCTTTATGCATTAGCTTGTTAGAAGATAAGTATGGCTCTGGGTGTCACGAGGACCCCTTCAAGAAAATAAAATCATATTTCAGTTTTTGACAACATAATAGTAATAATAAATTGATCGATGTTTAATAATTCTCATAGTCGGCAAGAAATAATATAAATTAAGAGTCACAGCTGTAATAATCGAAAGGATGTCATGTAATAAGAGATAGTGTCATAAATTTCCTAGAAGCCAACCCTATGCACGTAATATAAACATTAAGAACAAACGTTCGAAATTGTACTTTCCGCAAATATTAAGTAGATCATAGAACTTAATGATAGGTTTATACTACTTGGAAAATTTTTAAATTTTTATGAAATTTAGGAGGTGTTACATATATGCAACTAGTCCTCTTTTATCGAGGACTTCAAATGGTCGACAATATCTGGGTTCCAACTTGGCACAACTACCCAACTTCATGGGGCTCTTCCTTGGTCTCACTCTCAAGTAAACGTGATCCCCAATCTAGAATTGTTTGTGTACTCTCTTCAACTCTGCATAGCTTTTCTTCCTGTCTTGAGTTTCCTTCAAATTATGTCCGATCTTAACAACTTCCTGTTCCATCTCTTTAATAATTTTCAGTCCGAGCACTACCATGTTCACTGGTCTATCCCAATTTACTTGAGTTATGCATCATCTTCCATATAGAACTTCAAAAGGGCTCATCTTTGACGATGCATGATACCCACTGTTGTAGGAAAATGCTACCAAGTGTAGGTAGTCCTCCAACTTGGATGGCTTATCCATTACATACATTCTTAACATGTATTCAAGAATCTGGTTTACTCTTTCAATCAGACCATCTATCTAAGGATGATAGGTTGTACTAAAATTAAACTTACTCCCCAACTCTTGAAATAACCCTTTCCAAAAATTGGAAGTAAATTTTGTGTCTTTGTCTGAAATTATTTCCTTGGGCAATCCATGCAACCTGAATATCTCTCTCATGAAGATATTTGCAATATCATTGGCCTTGTAAGTAGACTTAACTGTAATAAATTGAGCTAATTTTGATAGATTGTCCACTACAACCATAATGGAATTCTGTTTCTTCATAGTCATGGGTAAACCTATTATAAAGTCCATAGAAATCACTTCCCATTTCCACTCTGGGATGGGCAGTGGTTGGAACAATCCTGCTGGATGTTGATGCTCTGCCTTGACCTGCTAGCACTTTTGACATCTAGCAATATACTCTTCTATGTCCTTCTTCATTCCATTCCAAAAGTATTGCTTCCTTGTTGCAGCTATAGTTTTCTCATACCCTCGGTGACCAAAATATGGCTTTTGGTGTATCTTGCTCAACACAAGCTCCTTTAATTATGCACAGTTCAGAATGTATAGTCTAGAATCTTGTTACATAAGGAAATCATCTTCTCCAACCTGATATTCTACACACTTGTTATCCACCTCGTCTTGTTGTAACTTCTCTTTGATTTGTAGATAAGCTTCATCATTAGCTTGAGCTTCAATGATCCTTGCCTTCAAATCTGATTTACAAACACTTATTGCTGCAACATGAAATTTCCTGCTAAGCGCATCAACAACCTTACTCTCATTTCCTTTGACATGCTTAATCTGTAAATCAAACTCACAGAGAAATTCCATCCATCTAGTTCATCTGGCATTTACATTTGGATGGTCAAATAAAAATTTTAAACTCATGTGGTTTGTCGTGAGTTCAAATCTTCTTCCCAAAAGATAATGCCTCCATTTCTTGAGAGCATGCACCATGGATACTAGTTCTAAGTCATGTGTGGCATAGTTCCTTTCATGATCTTTCAACTTCCTTAACTCATAGCCAATTACAAATCCTTCTTGCATGAGTACTCCACCCAATCCTTCAATGCAAGCATCTGTGCACACCACAAAGTCTTTACCTCGATCTGCAATCTTTAAAACATGAGCACTGGTAAGTAACTCTTTTAACCACTGGAAACTCCTTTGACACTTCTTAAACCATATAAATTTGACTTCCTTCCTTTTTAATGAGGTAACTGGATGCACTACCTTGGAGAAACTTTCAATAAATCTCATGCAATAACTTGCAAGGCCTATAAAATATCTTACATATGCAACATTTCTCAGAGTAGTCCAATCCATAAAGGCCTCAATCTTTTATGGATCTACTACAATACCTTCTGCTGAAATGATATGACCCAAATGCTATACCTTCTTCCGATAGAAGTCACAGTTACTTAACTTTGCATACAGTTTGTGTTCTCTAAGAACTTGCAGTACCATCCTAAAATGTTTAGTATGTTCTTCTTCATTTCTTGAATACACTAGAATGTCATCCAAGAATACAATCACAAACTTATCCAAGTATTTGTTGAAGGAACTGCTCATAAGACACATGAAAGTAGTAGGTGCATTGGTGAGACCAAATGGCACCACAGTGAACTCATAGTGTCCATATCTAGTTCAGAAAGCTCTTTTGTGACTATCTTCATCCTTTATCCTCACTTGATGGTAGCCATACCTCAAGCCAATCTTGGAAAATAGCTTAGCTTCCTTCATCTGATAAAACAAGTCATCAATTCTTGGCAATGGATACTTGTTCTTGATTGTTACCTTGTTTACGTGCATGTAATCTATGCATAGCCTTAAATTCCCATCCTTCTTCTTAACAAACAGTACCGGTGCCACCCAAGGAGATACACCTGGTCTGATATATTCCTTATCCATTAATTTTTGCATTTGCATTTTTAGTTCTATCAGATCATGTGTGCTCATTCTGTAAGGGGCTTTGGAGCTTGGTGCTACTCTTGGAACAAGTTTAATGGAGAAATCAATGTCCCTCTTGGGTGGTAGTTGTAACATCCCAAAAATCACTAAAATTTAAAAAAATTTAATATAGCCAAAATCGTAAGAGAAATGATATTTGCGGAATTAAAGTTATTTAACTAATAGATAATGAGAGCTTCATAAAATTATCATAGTTATTCTTAAACATAAAAATATAAGAGACTAGAAATGAAATGTAATAAAACAATGTTTATTTCTTTGTATGTAATGGTGCTAGTAATAATACTGACGATCTGTTTGCATATTTCTGAAGGGGTTCCTACAGGGTGCCCTTGGTTTTACTTAGCTTGATAGCTAAAACATTGGCCCTTCTCTTTCGCAGATCTATAGGTAAGATAAATAAATAATTCCAATACTTCAAGAGGTGTTTTACGTTTCAACTAGCCGTCTCTACTTTTAAGATAGGTGTGTGTGTACTGCCTGTGCATGAAGGTAGCGATGGTATGAAGTTCTTAGCTTTCTTTATCAACTTGAATCGTTTTATACTAACACTTGTAAGTGTATCTAGAGATGTTTTACACTATACTTTTGTTGTAACTGTTGGTAGAATCATTGGAATTACAACTTATATTAACAGTATAAAAATGCGACAAGGTTGAACAAGATGTACTTTGGTGAAAGATCTTTAGATCTTGATAACAACAACATAAGATGACATCTATGGTCACGACATGGTTGAACAATGACTGACCTTGATGAAATGCCACAATCGATTATTTTTTAAATTGAAATCTTGCAATGTTTAAGTTTTGAAGTGCAATTGTATAAAATGTCCGTATTATTACAATATTGTGATGCATAAATAAAAATTGGTCTTCAAAACCTATGTGGCATATCGCTAGTACCCTACCTTCTATATGTTCTTGTAATATGGTTCTATTATATCATTGTGTGGGCTAGATGTTGATTTGTTATGCAAATGCGAAATATATCAATTCATTGACAAACCCTATGTATCTAAATGATTTAATGGTTAGGGTTATAATGCATAAATCTTATGTGAAATAATCTTATCATTGATATCAAAATGCATGCTTACTATATGAATGAAAACTATAATTACCATGCCTAGACCTATGTGAACTAAGGCTTGGTATTGGCAATCTATCACGTGCTTGTTATATGAATATAACATATGGTTTGGATTTACAATACACATATGCTATGTGATTTTAACTTAGCATTGAAAACATAATATGCATATAACCTATGTTTTGAAATGCAATACACACATGCTATGCGAATTCATATCATGATTCCAGACTATATAACGTGATTGTAATACAGTGTTGTAATATTATCCCAAGATCATGCTGTAACAATAACTTTGACACTGACATGAACTTAATGCCGTTACATGCATGGTCTGGCAAGTGATACGTAGGATCCAACATTAAATGCAAACCTTGTGTATTGATAGTGGATTGTCTCGTCGGCTCCTACCTGTAGCTAGCTCCATGTGATGTAGTTGTAGAAATGGTGGACACATTGCCGAGCTGTAAGCTCCACCCTGGTGATATGGCAATCCAACGAGGCTTGCTATTTAATGGAGTTATTAGTGGTAGGTGATTGTAACTCTGTCTTGGTACTGGCGTGGCTTGGCTGGCCAAATCTCACCCATTGATCTATCCTCTCTCAATCGTGGAGATCTAAACCATAAGGAAACTCACTATACCATTTGTTGTTTTCCTTTTGCATTCATTTTGGAGTTTTGGTTTTGGGGAAGAGGCCGACAGGCCGCTGGATGGTACGATTTGACCCTGGGCGGTTTTCTTGATGGCTATGCAACTCCCATCTTTGTAAAATGATGGTGAAAGCTGGTTGTATAAGTTGCTATGGTTCGAATGATGTAAGGCGTTGAAGCCCTGTGGCTTTCATCATGTGACAGGTTAGGTTTTTCAGTGAAATAGTCTCAGAGCTTGAGAATCGTTCAACATTGCATGTTACTCTTGTTGCGTCAGTTGGAAGAACTGGAAGCATGAAGCATTCCATCGGTCTGTTCTTGTGAAGGTAAGTTCGGGTTGTAATACTGTTGTTTTGAGAATACAGTTTGATTTAAATTGTATTCATTTTTGGAATTTTTTTATAACTTCATGTTAGTTTGTGTGGCAGGTACTGCCTTCATTGTGGAGTTTATAGTGCTCTGGGGTTTTTTGACAATGGATGGCTTGCTTCACTTCGGTAAGCCCCGGTGGCATAACCCTCCGTAGGTTCTCTTGGCAGATTATGGCCATCGTTGAATTTGTAACAACTTTGTGTTTTCTTGGAAATCATGGTCCAAACAATGTTGTTTGCTTTTACGCCTGTATTATGAATGCCTCTCAGCTTATAGGGTCGGTGTAAAGAGGTTTAGGTTAATGTATAGTGTTTTGGATTCTGAGTTGAACTGGGAAATGTATCTTCTGTCGTCGAGGGTTTCAAGCTCTGTTGAATTTTTAATAAGAACAAAAATATTTTAAAATCTAATTTGCAATAGTTGTTTTCATTTCTCCTTTTGGGGCTTGAGCCGTGAACATAACTTGTGATTCGGTGATTTAAAAGTTGAAATGAATAGGTTTCTAGCATATCTCTGCATTTAACTTTGATGTAAAACAATGTGTGGTTTGTAAACTAGGTTTCAATACCTATGCTGCTATCGTTTTCTTTTGTGAACTGTGAAACTTTGAAAAGTATAACGATGGAATGGGCACTGTGTGATGTATGTGTATAATGAAAAGACTGTTGCTTCCACTAAACAATGGGTATATGTTTGTAACTATGGAAGGCTTCGGTCTATGTGTAGTTCATTGATTTGTAAATAAATGATGCGTTTTCATCCTATAATAGGTTTGAGTATAAGGGTTTGTCTTTATGTGGAAAAGTATGGCTCGAACCTGATCCTCGATATGAAATCAGCAACCATACTTGTTGTCTGTTACTATTGTTAAAGTTGTTCCATGAATGTTGTAATAACTAGCATGCTTGAGTTGGTGCCGAGACTTTAACTGTGTCGATTTATGGAAAATAGCACATGGTTTGACATAAGTTTAAAATGGTTTAAAAAGAAATTGTTGGATGTATGCCGAAAGTTGATAACACTGTTTATGGTTATAGAATGAATTGACAAATGTTTTATTTCCTACCATGAAATTTATAATATAAAACAATGAGTAATTATGTGCATGTAGTAGTTGGAATTTGCTAACTGTACTCCGTTTTCAAAAGGGAAATATCACTATGCTATATGTTGAGATTAAATCTATAACTGTTATAATAGAAATGTATACATTTTAAATACTATAATACAGAGAAACAATTCTGATACCGTTAGAAAAGAAAAACTATTTATTTTGAGACAGAAGATATTTATGAAATGAAGAGAACATTATTTTTTCATTTAGGAGAATAGTTATCTATAAATAGAATGATAATGAGGACACTGTAGATGTATACACAGGAATTAAACAGTAAGCAGAAAACTTTAAGAAAATATAATAATTTCATCTTCTCATTCACCTGGCTATTTGCCTATCTTGATCTATCTGACTTAATTTTATCTCTGTACTAGAGCACGATGCAGATCCATTTGCATGGGGAAAAATGCAGAGACTATTCTATTCAATCAAAAATCAAATATTACATAGAATCATAACTTACTCAGGGAACTGAAAATAATTTATAAAATAAAACAATAAAAGTTATTATACAGCAGAACTTTAAAATGTACGAAAATAGATAAGATAATGGAACCTATAATTGAAGATAGGGACGACAAACACCCAAGGAGGCTTGTTACTCCCAACCTATTCCAGAAGAAGCAGCTTAACTGTTGGCTTCTTGTGAACCCCCCAGCCTGATTGCTGAGCCACTAAGTAGATGGAATCTGTATAGAAGCAAGGCACTCAAAAATGCCTTCAGCACTCAGCATCAACCTCCTGTAATAGCATGCCTTCAGCACTCAACATCAACCTCCTGAACTCAATAAGAGTTTGGTAGACTCAGAACATGATCAACAACATAGCATATCCCCTCATCAAATCTCTTAGGTGCAAACACAGCAAAACCCCAAGGTAAATTTCCTCTTCAAGAAAAGTGATGAACCTCAGTTCATAATTTGATGGCTATTATATAGACTTCCTAGGTCTTTAGTGGTTAGTTTGGAATAAATGAGCCTCAAGCTCCAGTCCCATCTTTCAGGGCACTATGACCACATTTCAAGGGAGTTGTCCCATACCAACAGCTAGTTAGTTGCATCATGATGCTGCAACTTTTCCATTGCCTTCTACCCCAGATTCCATTCCACCTAGTGGATTAGTAACCACTCTTTCAACAGTCCTCTTAGGTGTTTGTCTCCTATTGTATTTATTTAATAATAATATATTATGCAAATTACAGACGTCCTTGGAGACCTATACAACATAAAACTTTACAATAAAAGTTATCATAATGTTTTCTAACACAAAATGTTTACCAGCAAAAAGGGTATGTTATAGTAGTCCTGGTACTTCATCTGGAAATACATCCTAGAACTCCTGTAATAGTTGAAAGTCTTCTAAATTTGGTCCCTTATCTTCTGCTGAACCTGATATATGGACATCATATAATTGGCAGCCCTTTTTATAGAACTTCCTCAAATGTAAGGCTAAAATATGTCTTACTGAAACTTGTTTTGGAATTCCTTTAACCAACCTTGGTCTCCCTTCATCATCAATACACTCAAGTACCTTCTTGTAGCAGTCAAGTTTGGCTCTATGATTCTCCAACCAGTCCATTCCTATCAAGACATGATAAGATCCCAAGGGTAGTACATTCAAGTTTACCTTGGTGGGAAGTCCATTCATCTCTATGGAACATTCCACCACTACTTCACTCACCTTTCTCTTAGTCCCAGTGGCTAGCTGAACTAAAACATAATTACCATGTTTCAATTTACCAAGTGAACAACTTTGAACCACTTTAGGGGACACATAAATATGAGTGGATCCTAGATCAATTAAAACAAAAATAGATTGCTTAGCAATCTTAAATTCAACTTCTACCATTGTTGATCGGTGGTATGACTAGTGATCATCCAATGCTGCATAGATTCGAGGTGTGGCTCTGGCATATCTTCTATTATGGTTGATTCTCCCAAGTTTTGCAAGCTTCGGTGATTCCCTCTTCGATTTGGGCAATCTATAAGCATGTGGTTGTCTCCACATCCCCAACACTGAAGTTGTCCTTCTAATTTTTTCTCTGTTGTTACAGCTAGTTTGAACCCACTTCCTATTGGTTGTCCCTGTGGAAAGTTTCTGGACTGATTCTTGAAAGGTGGATTGAAGCCACTTCTCCTTGGTTCCAATCCTCCTTTGGGCTTTCCTTTTCATGCTCGTTGAGTATCTGTCCTTCCTTTATTATGCTCATGATATAGCATGGCCATTCTAATGGCTTCGTCCAAACATGGTGGATGGACAAAATCAATCATATCCCTGTAGTTCTATGGTAGGCTTCCAAGGAAATACGGAATCTTCACCCTTTCATCCTTAATGTAGTCCACGTACCTTAACAATTCCAAGAATTTATTAACATGTTCTTCCATGGAATTTTGCCCCGACCTGAGTTCATTGAAATCCTTCCTCATGTTGTCATAATACCTAGCTGATAGGTATTTTTCCTTGAAGTGTCTTTTAAACCGCTCCCAGCTGGTCCTTCTTTCACTAGCTCTTTTCACTTTCATGAGGTGTTCCCACCAAATGGAATCTTTTCCATTCAGATTGTAAATGGAAACTCCAGCCTTCTCACTTTTTGAATAATCAGGTATTTTGAAGTACTTTTTCATTTCAAGTAGCCATGCCTCTGCCTCTTGGACTATCTTACTCTCTCCATCAAAGGTAGAAGGTCTTGCTTTCCTGAATTGTCCTTGCGGTATCCCTCTGGACTTCCTTCCTCTCCCAGTCCTATTGTAAGTGTGTCTTGGAATTCTTTGAGAGTCTATGGAGTGTTTTGATTTGTTGGAAGGAGATCCCGGAGAGTATGTTATGTGCCTTCTTCTCATAGCACCCCCTTTATGGCTTGGATTCCTCTTCGTAGAATGACCTATAGAATGGCTAACTGCATTCATTTCTTCTCGGCCCATATTACTTGGATTGGACCCCATGTTTACTTTTTGATGCATGTCCGTGAGGCTTTGCAAAATCACTGCATTGAGCTGGTGTTGCTATTCTTGTGCCTGTATTAGCTTCTCATTAAAGCTTACCATGGTCTCAACCAAGTCCTAGGGAGTCACCCACTCCCCTCTCCCATTAGATGTTGTTTCAGCGTGCTCTTCCTACATGTTTTCCCCCAACACATCAACTTCAGGCTCGTAGGGATTTTGTGCATCATTAACTATCACCATTCTTGCTTTCTAACACACGGCCTTGATGTATGCTTCAACTATACTTGCTGCAATCACTGTGCGTGATATAAATGTTTATTAGATGGCATGGGACTTGAAACATCCATACAATTTGGAAATTACTCATTAATCAGTTAATAAACAAAAGTTCTGTTAGGTTAAAACAGTGCCATGGGATTTCCTTATGTGCAATTTCTCCCACAGTTCGGCCCTAACATCCCCAATGTTGAACCTGAAGCTCTAATACCACTCTGTAACGTCTCAGACCCCCCTTGTGGCCTTCCGAGGCCAATGAAGATCCTGCATTGCTTTTTTTTTCTTGTTTTACTTCCAAAACTACACACATCCCCACTGGACTCAGATCCGCAGCTCACCTTTGTGATCCATAGTCCGCAATTGCGCCTTTCCAAAATACACAATCCGTATTGCGTCTTTCCGCAATCCGTAGTCTGCATTACGTCTTTCCACAATCCACAATCCACATTGCGTCTTTCTGCAATCCGCAATCCGCATTGTGGGTGTGGAAATGTGGCAATCTTACTTTTCCAGCAAAGGACTTTCCGCAATCCGCATTGTGGGTGCGGAAATGCAGAAATCTAACTTTTCCGCCAAACAAACTTCCGCAATCAACAATCCGCATTGCGGGTGTGCAAATGCGGAAATATAAATTTTCCACGAAACGACTTTCTGCACTCCGCAATCCGCATTGCAGGTGCGGAAATGTGGAAATATAACTCTTCCGCCAAACGACCTTCTGCAATCCACAATCCGTATTGCGGGTGTAGAAATGAGGAAATCTAACTTTTCCGCCAAATGACCTTCCGCAATCCGCAATCCGCATTGTAGGTGCGGAGATGCAAAAATATAACTTTTCCACTAAATGACCTTCCGCAATCTGCAATCCGCATTGCGAGTGGGGAAATGATCATGCTCAAGACCCTTATTCCGGCAAGATTCCAAGCAACTTCCAAGGGTCATAACTTCCTCATCCTAGGTCCAAAAGAGGAAAGGTTGGTATCGTTGGAAAGCTCTTGGTGAGATTTATCCAATGGTATAGTACTCCCCTACCCTACTGAGGTATCTAACCTCCTCATTTTATTCTGTGATCTTTTGTCTATAAACCTTCTAAGGTACCTTCCAACTTTTAACAGGTCTCTACCTATCTCTTGCCATAACCCATCTTTCCTCTGAATCACAGAGCGGTTTAAGGATACCAGAGGCCTTATATCCATTCCCATGGTTAAGTGAGGTTAAGCAGTGCATTACAAGGTTAGTACCTCATAACAAAATGGACATAATAAAACAAGTTAGGGCTATCCATACATCTAACACATGTAAGATTAGAAATGCATTAAACTCATGCAACTAAATGAAGTATTTCAACCAGCACTTAGCCTTCCACTCAGGCTTACACATGGTCTACGTATTGTTCTCATTCATATAACATTCATTCAAAAACTTAATCAAAACAACATAATAATAACAAATGAATAACATAATTCATTCCACAAAACACTTATCTTTATATCTTGAAGTTGCCCCATCATCTTGCTAAGTGAGAGAAACGTTCCACCTAACCTTAGGTCTTTGTCCAACTTATACACTTCCAGCTGAGAGAACACCCTTGAGTTGGGCTATGTATCCACTAAGGAGGGCTAGGTAGGCTCTCTAACAGTCAATATCCACTCCAATGCTAAGCCAACTTATAGTTGGTTTATCAAGCAGCCCTGGAAACATACTCATGCTAAGCCACCCTACAGTTGGGTTTATCAAGCATACAAGGTAACAGGGAGGATATTTCTAAGTGAGTGAGATCAAGCCCAGAGCTACAGAAATCTCAATCACTCAACAGATAAGGCACCCACATTATCCACCTCACCCAACACAAGGAAGGCCCTCTTCTCTTCTGCACAGTCCCTCAAGGCCCCTTCCCTTCTAGTGCTATTCAGGGTAGGCATAAGAAGGTCCAACTACTAGTTCTATGAGATCATAGTATTCACTGGTTTTGTCAAGCACTCCAACCCTCAAACCTATCTTTTACATCTACTAAACAAGCTGGTTCACTCCAGGGTTGTGGACTAGACTCTGTCCCGCAACTCAACTCTCTGCTTACGGATTCCGTACTTTGCAGAGCTTCCTCAAGCTATTCACACACTGCAGTCCACCTTCGAACTTGTCTTTCAGTTTCTGCCCAAAATCATGCATACACGTGGGATTCCTATGGCAATCTACTTCCCTATTTTCTTGCTTCGGCTCCCCTCTGAATTTTTCAGGATCCCTACATATAGAATGCATTTGAATGAAGGAACGAAACCCCTGACTCAAATCCTAGTGCCAATTTTATCCCCTGTGAATATCCTTCGTGGGATTTCCTTCTCCACATTTTGTAACCGAATCCGTACCCCTATAGGGAATAAAATCGGTTAATCCTGCCCAAGTGGTAGCATGGGTCACCATCCCACAACCCCCTCACCTCTCCTTAGTGGATACCTTCTCCCCCTTCTCATTAGCTTACTCACTTAGCTAGTTCAGGGTATTTCATTGCAATATTAAACATTTACATCAATTACAAAATTTCATGGCTTAATAGCACATGCATAGTTTCATTTTCAAATACTTTCCTATGAAAGCAAACCTTAAGCATCCACTAGTGGGTCCTTGGCCTTGAGCTCCACACTAGGGTCACACACATTGCACAAATACAATATTTACATTGAGGCCAATAATTACTAATGCAAGGTAGAAGTATTACATAAATTTTTATGTAAAATGTTTTTCTTATTATTCTTTGCTTCTTTTAAATAAACTCTTCTAACATAAAACCAACACATTATTGTGATATATATCTATATATGTAAGAATGTTATTCCATCCATATCATTTTTTTTTTAGAATTGAAGCAAATCACATTTATTAATAATATCAAACACATTTGGTTTAGTTGTATCATTTTAAGTCATCATTGCTAATTGAACCTTTCCTATTTTCAAATAATAGAATAAAAATTCCTAACTCACTTTAGGAAAAGAATATTATGTATATATTTTTTAATAGTTTATTAATTGCAATTGTTTTTATAAGTGATTATCTAAATATCAAAGACATTTGGTTTAGTTCTATTGTTTTAAGTCGTTATTGCTAATTGAACATTTGTTGTTTTCAAATTGAAATAAATTTTTTAAGTCACTTTAGAAAAAAAACTATTATGTATATATTTTGTTAACATTTGTAACATCACTAAATACCAAACTGATTTTCGCTCAATAATGTTTTTTCTTTAAATACTTGCTTGGTCGATAATAGGTGGACTTGACTGACTCGTCTCGTGTCTCTAGACTTCCCATAATATCCAAACACCTATCTTGGTAATTACGACCGTAGTTAAAATGCTTGTATTTCTGTCTACATACTTAGTTGTACGTTGTTTTACACATAACTCTATGTGTTGATTCCAGTGACACCTAGTAAGTTCTGGTGACCTTACTCTTTCATGTTTGCATGCCAACTTCTCGTTGATCGTTCTCAAGATGGGTATATTTTATGGTTTTCCGAATGTCACGTGATTCACTTATGAAATATATTTGATTCACATTGATTTCCATGGTGTATGGATCTTAATGCTCAAGTGTTATTTAGGGTTTACTTGCAAGTGTGTCGAAGGGGTGCTTACTTAGCTTCATGCTAAAGCATTACCCTTGTGTGGTAGGCTAAACATAGCAACTAAGTGCTTGGGGGAAAGTTCCACCCAAAACTATGGAAAAATCAACCCCATGCAAATAATACAAAGTACCACCGATCATGGTACGAGTTAATGTGGCCACCAATCGGCCAGCTGCTCGACACTTCCCATGCTTACGGGTTGGTAGTTGTATCTTTGAATGTGCATGGTATAGTTGGAAAAAACATGAGGTTTTACCCAAACATTGGTATTTCAACTGAGTTGCCTTCACCGTGGGGTTTTGGGGTTTTTCTTTCTCTTCCAGGAAGGGTTTGGTAGGGTTGTGGCCTCCATAGGGCTAACCCTTGGTGCATGGGGAAGTCAACAAGCCAATGGCTAAGTTCGGAGCATAGTGGGGATGGTATCATGCTGGAAGAAGTGCAACCAAAACGCAACTACGATACCTACGGTCGTTACATACAAGTAAGAAATGAACCAAAGATTTTTACTATGTTTACAATTATAATCGTTTACATTTTTATTAAAATGTTTGACACCATGGCTTAATGTTTGCACGACGTGACCTCTTCCGAGTTGCTAGGTTTCCTAGGGTCACACGATGAGAGGAAAGCATCAAGGGTAAGCTACCTCTTCCTAGACCCATATCAACATAGCCCATACTATTGACACTTCATGATTAATGAGATTTTTTAAGGCTCGGGGAGCCAAACTATTTTATTTGTATGTTAGTTCGACCCACTAGCACTGGGCCTGTGCACACTTATTTACCCTGCTAGACTCTTAAGTGAAAAGAAGTGAACAGGGTTCTTACTGAATTTCATGGCTACGGATATAGTATTTTTTTGTGGCCCGCAGAGTTACAATCATGCTAAACACTTGTTCTCCCACCGGGGTTCCCTCCTATGCGGGACTCTATCGACGTTTCTACTTGCATGAACTCTTTGTTTTGACACTCTATTTGAAATTCATATTTATTATTAAATGGTTTACCCTTGTCTGTGGTTTGTATGGACACGGCCCATTTTCCATGGTGCCAGCGCGTGAATGTAGCTTGTAAAGATTTCCCATAAAACTGTAATGCATTCAAATGTTGTAAATCGATGAGGAATGAAGTTATTTCCTATGCTTAAGTTTACATCAATCATGTAGGATTTATGTATGCTTACAGCCTTGGTCATGATGACCTTGTTGGCCCAGGTTCGATCCCTGAACGGGGCATCGATACCTTTACTACTATTAATGTTGAGTAATCCAATTATTTTGATGATTACACTGCTCAAAGTATTAATTGTTTTAACATGCAATGCGATGTAAAATGCACAAACCCTGTTAATGATATGTGATCTTGTAGATCGAGTTTTCGGTCTATATAAATAAATTTTGCATTCAATGTAAGGTTTAATTCTTGTTTACGGTTCTACGATGCAAAGCACCAACTCTGTAATTTAAACATATGCGTCGTGAAGGCTGTGGGAACCAAATCGATTTTGTGCATGAAAACCTGATTTGGTCCAGTCATTCGAATTTCATTAGTATTTAACTGCTTTCGCGGTTCATTTTGATTTCTTTGAATAAAACAATAGAGGCTTTTGTGAATCGGCCTCCATTTCTTGGGGTTTATTACTCCCACGAATTTATGGTTTTAGTGCATGTTTATGTATTCCATATGCATGTAGTAGGTTTGGTTATTTATTTTCAAAATAAATGGTATAGAAATAAACTTCTACTATATATGTATTTCGTGGATGCATGCATGCTATATGTATCTTTTAAATATATACTTATGCATATAACATGGAATATGACTATTAATTCCACAAAGGAACCCTTAATATGCATGTTCAGTTTAGATGCTTATTTGCCCTGTTTCTTCATGCATATACTAAATTAGATTTAAAAAACACTACATAGGGTTATGTGATAAGATCGAATTCTTTTAAATAAATGACCATTACAGTCAACACATATTCGATGCTCAATAACAGATAAAATAATCATAACACAGTAATAAAGACCAATCAAATACAATCTGAAACAATACTTATGTGAGGTCTCTCATGATCAATGGGACAAGCACAAACCACCCATCCATAGACCAGTAATTCTCTCCTTGCTCTTACGGTCACCCCCGAGTTGGGCACACAGTTCCACAAGGTCTGGAGTATTTTTCTTTAAACTTTTATGCCTTTAGTTCCCATTCGATTACTGAATCTGATTACAGAAGGCATCCCAACACTCACTCAGTGCTCCTCAACTTTCTCTAAGTGCCCCAAAGAATTTTAAACCTCTAAATCCAGGAATCAACCTCTTACAACCTTCTAGGGAATTCTAGTGCTCTTGCAAGAAATCAGTAGTGCTCCTACGAGAACACTTCTCGTGTCCTATTCCATACCCAGCTGCAGTTTTTCCTCTTCTGATTCAAGTCTGTGCTCCAGAATTAACCTTTCTCACTCTTCCTTTATCACAGTTCTTCATTTATTCGATTTCAATTCTTTTTATTTCTTTAAGTTCATTATTTGTTGTTTATGTTCTCTCTCTCCTCTCCTCTCTTCTCCTGTATTCAAGATGTTATGCTCATATATAAAGGAGTGACCCCTCCCCCTTTCTATCTTGATTTCAGTTTCTTTATTATTATTATTTTCAATTATTTTATTCCCAAAAACTCTTCTTTGGGGTTTTTACAAGTGTCTCAAATATTTCTTATCATTTTTTTTTAATTCTCCAGACCCATAAGAACTATGGCCCCCATCTCATGTGCTGTCCTCATTGTGATTAGAATTAAAATAAAAATAATATAATACTTGTCAAAATAATAAGTGGTTTAGAAGTTCCAAAATTGGGGTATTACAACATTTTATTAATTGCAATTCTTTTTATAAGTGATTATGTAAATATCAAAGACATTTGGTTTAGTTGTATCTTTTAAAGTTATTATTTCTAATTGAATATTTGCTATTTTAAAATAATAAAATAACATTTTTAAGTGACTTTACAGAAAAATAAATATTATGTATATATTTCGTTTTAACATTTTTTTAAATCCAATTCTTTTTATAAGTAAAACCTTTTTCAAATTTTTTTAATTAATTTAATTATCTATATATTCCCTTATATCACTAATTATAATTGATATTATTAATAATTCCTTGAAAACAAATTGATATTATTAATTACAGTTATTTTTTATAATTAATATTAATAATTATACCTACCTTTTATAATTGATATTATTAATTGCAGCTATTTTTAATACCTACCTTTTATAATTTATATTATTAACTACAGCTATTTTTATAGGTGAATGTAGATTTTAAATATAATATCATGCTCCAAATTAATTAAGAAATCATTCAAACTATATAAAATGCTTTTAATTGACCAATATTAAAACAATGGTAGTTGATCCATGTCCAATTTGGGTTGATTTAAGTGTTTGTTTTATGTTTTATTTTCAGATTTTCCTTTCTCTAGTTTTCATCATCTTCTCGTTTTTCAACAAATAAAACAATCTTATTTATTTATTTGACATGAAATGTGGCATCATATTTATATGTAATTGCATTCAATTGATGTTAATTGACCTATATTAAAACAATGGTAGTTGATCCATGTCCAATTTGGGTTGATTTAAGTGTTTGTTTTATGTTTTATTTTCAGATTTTCCTTTCTCTAGTTTTCATCATCTTCTCGTTTTTCAACAAATAAAACAATCTTATTTATTTATTTGACATGAAATGTGGCATCATATTTATATGTAATTGCATTCAATTTGTTTCAAACACAATAGGATATTGTATGAAAAGCAAGCTCTTCCATGCTTACCAATCCCCTTCATAATGGCAGTTTAACACACGAGACCAAACATAGTAGCGGGCCAGCGGCAGTCATTCATAAATTAATAACCTGATGTTTATGACTGCATCTATCACCTCAACTGTGAAACTTCGAACGTAAATGTCTACAAATTATAAACTAACTGTGATAAAAGTTGTTTTCAAGGTTTTGAGAATTCAAGATAAAAATTCTATGTCGAGTGTATTGAGCCTAGGTTACTGCCACCCTTCAAAAGATGCCTAATGATACATTCTTGCACTCATCTATTGCTAAGTTGATACGAAACCCCATTTTCGTGTATCTTATGTCATCACTCATAACATCTGGAGTTGTTCTGCAATGTAAATTTCAAACAGCCACCGAGGAGCATTACACTAACAACATAGTTACAAAGGCTATATGGTAAAAAATAACTTTTGATATCAACCTATTAAAATACATAAAACTATAATGTTCAAAAAAATAGAATGAAATGAATAGCTTGGATGCAAGATTGGAAAACACCAAAATTTTGTACTTAATTGAACAATGAACAAAACATAGCGGATAGTAGCAACAAAGAAAACATAAATTTCAAATGCAGAGCCATATATAGAGCAATCTAATTGAATAAACAAATCACCTCAACCAATCTACTAAAAACTTCACAGTCTCCACCTAAACTAAGCTGAGCTCAAGCAGCCACCACAACCATACTTTAGCTTCAGCTTGAGTCTATTTCTGAATATACTAAAATCTATTAGTCCCACCTGCTCTACTCCTTATCCTTCCAAACACAATCACTCAACTCATAAATGATGAATTCAAGTGCAAGCGTAAAAACCCATATAACACTAGCAACAACCACATTAATAATATTAGTAATGTGTTTGAATACGCTCATAGGCGTAAATGGGACACATACTATAGAAAAAAAACATTAATATGAAAAGTATGTGCCCAATTTATGCCTATCGGCATATTCAAAGACATTAATAATATTATTAATGTGGTTGTTGCTAGTAAAGGGTGGGAGCATACACATATCTCCGAAATATTAATGGAATAATATTGTTTAATAATTTTAATGAAATACATAATTTAATTGTTTAATTAAAATATATTATTATATTATCGGAATTCGACGGAAGAGGTAGTGAAAACCTAGCTCTACAGGGTAGCATATTCAAAGCTTTTTCGCTCCAAGGTTCAGGGGCTTGTTCCGACTAGATCGTGAGCCTAGCCCTGACAGACCGTCTGACTCGGGCTCTGGGCCCTCTCCACAGGTTTCCTTATTGGAACTAGCTCCCCCCCGCGGACGCCACTGATAAGCCCTCTGGCGGTCAGTTCTATTGAGTCCCAGACTACGATTGGAAAGGGTGATAAACAGAGAATGAGACCTGGTGGATGCCTTCCTAGATCCTTGAAGATCCCATCCATGCAAATCAAATCAGACAAGATCCGAGAGAGAATTGAAGAATGGTGCGAAAAATACCTCATAGGGAAGTTTGTGGGTATTAGCCCTAAAGAAAGACATCTAGTGAATTGGATCAAGTCCACATGGAAACCTAAGGGCCATTATGATCTCGAATTGGGTGCCAAAGAGATTTTCACCATTATGTTCTTCAATGTAGAGGATCGGGATCGAATTCTGGAAGGAGGCCCATACTTCTTTTTCTTAGCTGTGTTATATCTTAGACCCTGGAAGGAATGGTTCAAACCTGAAACAAAGGATGTGACAGTTGCCCCAGTATGGATCAAGTTGTTTTTCCTTCCCTGCGAATACTGGGATCTTTCAACGGAGCTTCCTGAAGCACTTAGTCTAAGCTGGGAAGATGAGGAATGGATCCAACCTCTTGATTACGAGCAACTTCCCTTTCGCTGCCATCAGTGTCATGCATATGGCCATTTGGGTAGGAATTGCCCATAGGTAAGATCGACCCCCCCTCCCCCCCCGAACAGTGGCTTAGAAGGTGATATGGACAAGGAAGGTTTTTCCGAGGTTCGTAATAGGAGAAGAAACAAAATGGCAGGACATAATAAGGTTGTTAAGGAGATCCCGAGAAAGGAGACTAAATCATCAAACCCGTTTCAGATTTTGGAGGATCACTAGGAAGATGGGACAACAGTTAAGAACAAAGGAAAAACAAAAGTTGATCCCATGGAAGGTGTAATCGAGGAAAGCGAGCAAGTTCAAGAAGGGATAGATCTGGATGAACCAATGGTGGAGGATGATGATGATGACATGGAGCTTGGGGAATTAAATCTTGATGAGATTGAGAGAGAATGGGACAAAAAAGGGAAAGGTTGTGTTACCAGACAGCAACTAGAGCTTCTCAAGGCAGCTATCATCAATGCCAAAGTCCCCAGACAGTTAGGTATAGCCTCTTGTTAGCACCATATTTGTGCTAAGCATTTGAAGAGGTACAGACCTATGGAGACATGAACAAAGTCTCATTTCCTTAGGCCACATGCCCAATGAGGGTGAAAATCAAGCAAAGTTCAAGCATTGGCCCCTAAGACTAAGATAAAATAATACTAAACAATGCTAAGTTCAAAATTGAAATGTAAATGAAAGGATCGGCATCAGCACCTAAGTCCCGAAGTTGGAATTGCAAAAGAAAAATCAAATATTAAACACAATGTATTTTTATGTGAATGCATGGGGGTTTTCACCGAAAATGACTATTTTAGTCATCATTTTGCATCAACTGTTTTCACCACACTCGAGGGAATTTCAGGAAACTGAGACAGGTTTATCTCTAGCACAGGCCAATCTCCAATAGCCTCTCTCAGAATCTGGACAGGTGTCACCGTTTGGGAGAATTGAAAGGTTCTTCAGAAGGTAATTTTGCAGAAATTACATCTTCCGCGTGAGTCATCAACTTCAAAGTCAGATCCGGGCCAGCTGGAGGAGAATGGGGGGAAACGAGGACATGGGTTTTGTCAAGCATGAGCCCGACTACAAAAATGTCCTTTAGTTTTTTAACAAGTGTCTTCATTTGGTTTATACAGCCGGGGGATCGAAGGCCATATTTATCAATCCATGACCAAAACTGAGCAAAGTTTGTTGAAACCGACTTCTGGGTGGTTGAATCTCCTTGAGCATGTGTCAAATGTTGTTGTAACAACTTTTTACTAAGATAGATCGACCCTAGGGATGAATGGATCTATAAATTGAATGTAATAGAAGTAGAATAGGTTGGAAAATCATTTGGATGAGGCCTGGGGGAGCTCGGCTCTGTTTTTGAAGCATTTTCTTGAATAAGTATCTGAAGCTGGATTTCGATTGAGATTCCCGTGTGATTCTCCTTGCAGTTTGTTATTTATTTCTCTTATGTGAATGTGTTTCTTTCTCTGTTAATTCATATTGTCTTGCTGATTCATGCTTGGAAAAGTGTAGCATTATGGTGGAATTCATATTGGTATGCTCTGCTCTTTTCATTCCAAGCATCCACAACCAGTTTTCTTCTAAAGATGATATAGAATTCAGAGATGTATGTTCTATATTGGTGGATTGTTCATTTGTTCTTCTTAATCATCAAATTAAAAGCTCTTTGATTGTGAATGGGTGGCTACATTGCCTCTATTTTAATATGCCATGCAGCAGCACTGTTTTATGTTCTAAATGTCATTTTGACTCCATTGCCCAATAGTTTTCCTTATGATTTTCTCTCCAAACAGTTTAAACCATTTTGTTTCCAGCAAAAATCTGATCTTCTGTGTATGTTGTAATTGAATATCTTGAATGATGAATGCTGGTGTACATTTTCATTGTTGACACCTTTGATTATTTCCAGTTTTCATGAGTTTATAGAAAGAGCCCTCTCTGTTTGTGTTGGGTCAGTAGCACAAGCTAAAGATTGGTTAGTGGTTACCCCGAATTGCCTTCTCTCACAACTTTAGGGCTTAATTTGGGTGTTAACAAATTGGCGTCGTTGCCGGGGAGCGGGTTTCTCATCATCCCTGGGAGAATGACAAAGGTTTCAGATCTGAATGCTGATGGTGAACATCAGTCAGACATTGAGAAGGTTGTATCATTCACCTAGTGTCTCCACTCAGCAAAACTCCAGTATGAAGGTGACTCTACTGGGAAGATCGGTGACCTTATATAAGAAATTGAGATGTTGAAAGTATAATGGCGACTCCACATTGAAGAAATCCAGTGTTGCATTGTTTCACAGGCTAGTATCCTCAGTCTTCAATCATAATTTGCAGCTCCAGTGTTTCAAGATGGCTTCATTATAAAGAAGGTATGCTCCCTTGAACAGAGCTCACATCCTTGGTTTTCCAAATTATATTCCTAAAGTAGATTGGAAAACCTGTTTACCTAAATTTAAAGATAAAAAAGGAGAAGATGGTGCTATTAATTTGATTAAATTTCATATGCATATACATAAGCTTGGAATTGGAGTGCCTGAGGACTGTTTGATGAAAAATTTTATGGCAACATTAGAAGAGAATGCAAAGTCATGGTATGAGAGATTACCATTAACAAGTTTGTGTTCCGTTGAGGATTTTCACATAGTATTTCATGAGCATTTTAAAAATCAGTACCCCTCCTTGCTACTAGTTCAAGATCGTTGCATGCATGTTAAAAGTTTCATTGAATATTTAGAAAGCATGTATGGTAATGAGGAGGTTATGGATGAAGATCTTTTAGAAATGTTGCATGAAAATCCCTTCCATGAAAAGGAAATGCAAAATAAGTGCTGTGACACTCAAAAAAATTGTAAGCAAATACTAGTTTCTCCTTTGGTTGTGAATGAAGAAAGACAACACACTGTTGAAAGTGATGTTCCCTTGCCTAAATATGATGAAAGTTTGTAGCCCTCTTGCCATTTTTTGTGTGACCAAGTTAGTGATGAAGGTAGCCAATCAGTTTTCTCTGTTCCTTCTCCATTTTTTTATTTAGACATTGAAGACGTAAATGCTATCTCGAATTCTTTTGAGAGTCAAGCTGAAATCCCTATTGAATTAAGTGAAGGAGAAGAATTCCTAGAAGAAGCTAGCTATCATAACACTCATGAAAACTTTCAGAATGTAGTTTCTCTTTTGGATGAAAGTGAAGATGGCATTGGCCTTTATGTGGAACATGTGCAGCAGTTTGGTCAAATCTCATTTGATGATCAGTCTTCTCAGTCAAGTTTTCCTTCATACCCTTCATTTTCAGAATTATTGTGTCAAGAAGGAATTGTTTCTTCTGTTTCTCTTGAAAAGTTGTGTGATATTTCTTTTGAAACACAAGCAGAGAATCAAAGTGCATATTCATAAATTTCAAAGAGCCAAGAAAGGGGAGTGCATGTAGCAAATGATCTTGGTCCTATTGAACTCCACGAAAGATTAAATATGTATGATATGGAGGGTAGGAAAGATAAGCATATTTATTCTTTTCCATTTGAAAAACATCTTGTGCATGATGAAAGAAAACAAGTTGCAGCGGTGGGTGTTTTTTAAGATCCCTTTTCATGTTTATTGGACTCATTGAGAAAAGTGAATCATGAAAATATATCTCTTAAATTCACAGGATCAGAATTGCTTGATGTTCAAATGGATGTTGTTATTTTAAGGGATCATGAAGAAGTTTTCAATAGAAGGTTTGAGTTGCCATCTTCTGGGTTCCTATTGCTATCCGGAAGAGCCGAATGCATGTTTCAATCAAGAAAGCATTTGTTGGAGTGGCTTTATTAGCATTTTTGTGTTACTTGATTGAGCAAAGAATTTTTGCATCTTAGAGTAGGTAGATAGTCTGAATAAGCTCCCAGCGAGCATCCCTTTCAGTAGTCTTTTGAATGTACAGTTCAGTTTCAGTTTTCATCCTTCTTCAATTTTTCAGCTTGCAGCATGAACAATCAGCTTCAAAATTCAGTTCAGAAATTTCATTATGTCATTCAGTCAATGGCTACATATTAAGACAGCAAATGGAGTAAGGAAGCTATAAGCAAAAGAGGAAAGGAGTCTTCATAAACTTTTCTTTAAATTTTTATAAAAAAGGTTCAAAGGCTTTAATTTTTGTGATATAGCCAAAGTTCAAAATTTTATGGAGGCAAAGGTTTTTTTTTGGATTGAGGCCAAATGCTAATTTTATGAAGGTTCAAAAAATTTTGATTTCCATGAAAGCAAAGGTTTTGAAATCATATTATGAAAACCAAGGAGCCAAGGAGTGGATTTTTATATTAGCGAGGGTTCAAAAAGTTTCAATTGTTATAGAATAGGGGTTTTGAAATATTGGCCAAAACTCTTTACGTTGAAGACAGGTTTTAATCAAAGTCGAACCAAAAGGATAACTGGGCAGCAACACTAGCACTCGACAACTGAGAGAATATCAAGTGAACAAGGAGATACCTTCTCTTCTTGCATGTGGGATTATTCCCGAAAATTGAACAATGAAAAACTCAAGGTGGAGGCTCCAGTCTTAATTTACATGCGTAAGTGGCGTCATATTTCATGCGCAGGTCTCCAGGTTCCCCATGAGATTACCCTTCGCAATCCATGGCTAACATGTGGACAGAAAGGGGCTTTTGGACCAATATCCAGCAATAGGAGGCACTTCATCAGCAATGAAGAAGCTCCGATCCGATCCAAGCTCAGGTATTTGTAATATTGTACATCTCAGATGATGACCTTTTGATTGCAGCACCTATTGGTAGTGGTAAGGCTACCTGCACCTTCTGATACGAGCGTATTGAAGCAAACCCAACGCAGACAATACGCAAGTGGCTGGTGGCTTGGAGAGGTTTCACGTGATGGTCGCCATCTCTGATGGTTTTTTGTTACCTCATACGCCCATTTTAGCAGCAGATCCTCTTTCACCATTACGTCCTGCTGAAGAAAGTGACTCGGGTATATCTCATGAGACTAGCACCCATGGTCGTGAAGCTGCTAACGTTCCTCTCAATGTGTTGTCAGGGCGGGCTCCAAGTATTGAGATTGGCAGCACGAAGGGCAGCGTTTGACCGACAAATTCTGATTTAGGCTAGTCAGATCTGTGGCCTGAAGATGAAGACAGGGATACATTTCAGAAATTTAAAGCAAGAGGGCTTGAGAAGCCGCCATTGCAAAGTCATTTGCTGGACTGTATTGAGGCTTGCTTGACCAATGCCTTAGGAAAGCAATGCGTCTGGTGATTAACTGGATTATTGAGCACGGCCTCGTATCAGCTTCAATGGGAAACATTCTTCTTCAGCACGCATTTGATGGTCGGATTCCTACCTGAACGGACTATTGCGAACAATACAGGCCCTAGGTATCGCCAACGTGACACTTGGAATCAAAATTGAAGGGAAGCAAATGTGGAGTTGGGGAAGATCGTAAAAATGGATAGTGGAATGTAGATTTATAAACGTACAAATAGCTAGGCTTCTCTTAATCAGCCAGCCACATGTAAGTTTTCACTTAAAAGATGAGATAGAATGGCTCTTGTTATATAACATTTACTACACGATTGAGAGATAAATGTGGTGAGCCTTGCGATGGATGTGGCCGGATGTCACGTGCCATTCAGTGGTTGGCATCGCAAGCAAGGAGGGGTGTTCAAAAAATGTTTTGTTGCTGTCGTGATGGTTGATAAAGGCCCCCTATTACTAGCTTACAGAAAATGGAGATCGCAGTTATCAGAGCTGGAGTATCAGGTGTTGAGTGTGCATCTCGATTAGCTGGGAAAGGAGTTGCGGTCACCATGTTTGAGTTTGCCCGAGGCCTTGGAGGTCGCATGTCTCAGTGTTGAATGCAAGAAATGGCCAAGCCTCTTATTCGAGGTCTATCTGGAGGATCTAAATCATTTGCAGATATACCCAAATTTCAAGAGTTAGAGGAAGTGAGGAGGTTGGCGTTGCCATTTATGAAAGGATGGAGAGCACAGAGGTAGTTGGGACTTAACAACTGATGATGAATAGATGCAAAGTTAAAGAAGGAAAATAATGTTTATATGTTTAATATTTTGTATGCGGTGGCATAATGACAAAGGAAAAATCTTATTTTATGTACACATAATTCTTATGGTAATATTGGACAGCTCGTGGAGTAGGGATATGCAGGTGTTACGTTGCTAGAAGCGTTGGCTGCACAAGATGATGGAAATGGAAAGGCGTAAGACTTCTATAATCCCTGGATACCGCAACCATAGAAAAGTAGGCTGCTGAAGTTTTATTTGTTTTAGGTTTTTATAATTCAATATACGAATTGCCTATCTCGTGGTTGGAAAATGCACGCAGCGTTGGCGCAAACCTTGTTCACCAACCCTACACTATTTTTGCTAAATGAGCTTACGAATCATCTTGATTTTTGTGTATGCCTCGAGGAAGGGTTCTATGAAACTTTCTTCAGATCCCAAGGAACAAACTCAAGAAGCTAGAACTCATTCCAACCTCAACTCGAAACTTGGTTCTATTACATAAGGTATAGATTGGGCTACACCAAAAAAATGTATACGCTGCTGCCACTCCTGCTAATGTAGAATATCTATTAGAAAAATGCCCTAGGATCTTGATACCATGGCCAGAGAAACAGTGTTGGCCATACTATATCTCTAAATTTTTGGCTTTTGTCATGAATTTTTGGTTCAAAAGGAGCATAATTTCCCTTCACAATTGGATCTGAAATAACATTAAACTCAATAGTGTTGTGTTTTCAGGACACAAATGTGTTTGTGATGTTTGCATGTTGGCACCAATACTCGACTAGCTATTTCTATTCTCGGTGTTCTATGGTTTCCGTTCTGATCAGAAGATATCACATCAGAGTATATAACGTCAGTTGCAGCAGCAAAACAGGTTTTGTTTCCAGTGGGGAGGATTGTTTTCAGCTGCGGGGTACAAGTTCAATTGCAGGAGCAAGTAGCAAGTTGCAGGGAGGTTGCATTGCAGTTTCAGTTCGGGATTGGGAGCCGCCCAATGGATCAGGAACTTGCTCTACAGGTTCTTTGCTACCTTGCAGGGAGGATAGCACCCCCCGGCTGGAGCCAGTTGTTAGCACCATATTTTTGCTAAGCATTTTAAGAGGTCCAGACCTATGGAGACATGAACAAAGTCTCATTTCCTTAGGCCACATGCCCAATGAGGGTGAAAATCAAGTAAAGTTCAAGCATTGGCCCCTAAGACTAAGATGAAATAATACTAAACAATGCTAAATTCAAAATTGAAATGTAAATGAAAGGATCGGCATTAGCACCTAAGTCCCGAAGTTCGAATTGCAAAAGAAAAATCAAATATTAAACAGAATGTATTTTTATGTGAAGGCATGGGGGTTTTTCACCGAAAATGACTATTTTAGTCATCATTTTGCAGAAACTGTTTCCACCCAAATGGAGGGAATTTCAGGAAACTGAGAGAGTTTTATCTCCAGCATAGGCCAATATCCAATAACCTCTCTCAGAATCTGCACAGGTGTCATGGTTTGGGAGAATCGAAAGGTTCTTCAGAAGGTAATTTTCCAGAAATTACGTCTTCCGCCTGAGTCATCAACTTCAAAGCCAAATCCTGCCCAGCTAGAGGAGAATGGGGGGAAACAAGGACATAGGTTTTCTCAAGCACGAGCCTAACTACAAAAACCTCCTTCAGTTTCTTAACATGTGTCTTCATTTGGGTTATACAGCCGGGGGACCGAAGGCCATCTTCAGCAGTCCATAGCCAAAACTGAGCAAAGTTTGTTGAAACCGACTTCTGGGTGGTTGAATCTCTTTGAGCAGGTGTCAAATGTTGTTGTAACAGCTTCTTACTGAGATAGCTTGACCCTAGGGCCGAATAGATCTATAGATTGAATGTAATAGAAGTAGAATAGGTTGGAAAATCATTTGGCTAAGGCCTAGGGGAGCTCGGTTATGTTTTTGAAGCATGTTCTTGAATATATTTGCAGTATTTGAAGCTGGATTTCGACTGAGATTCTTGTGTCATTCTCCTTACAGTATGTTCTTTATTTCTCTTATGTGAATGTGTTTCTTTCTCTGTTAATTCATATTGTCTTGCTCATTCATGATTGGAAAAGTGTAGCATTAGGGTGGAATTCATATTGGTATGCTCTGCTCTTTTCATTCCAAGTATCCACAACCAGTTTTATTCTAAAACTGATATGGAATTCATACATGTATGCTCTATATTGGTGGACTGCTCATTTGTTCTTCTTAATAATCAAATTAAAAGCTCTTTGACTGTGAATGGGTGGCTACCTTGCCTTTGTTTTAATATGCCATGCAGCGGCACTGTTTTATGTTCTAGATGTTATTTTGACTCCATTGCCCAATAGTTTTCCTTATGATTTTCTCTCCAAATAGTTTAAACCATTTTGTTTCCAGCAGAAATTTGATCTTCTGTGTATGTTGTAATTGAATATCTTGAATGATGAATGATGGTGTACGTTTTCATTGTTGACACCTTTGATTATTTCCAGTTTTCATGAGTTTATAAAAGAGAGCTCTCTCTGTTTGTGTTGGGTCAGTAGCATAGGCTGAACATTGGTTAGTGGTTACCCCGAATTGCTTCTCTCACAACCTTGGGGGTTAATTTGCGTGTTAACACCTCTGATTCTCAGAAAGGTAATAAGAGGAAACCTCTGGAGGACGACCTAAAAAGATGCAGAAAAACAAATAAACAGAGGATTGCTAAGATAGGAGTAAATCTAATTGAGTCTGGCCAGTATCCCACGATACTGTAAGCCTTTTCTGAAGTCAATAAGGTTACTCAATGAAGTTGATATCATGGAATATTAGAGGGTGGAATCACCCTAGGAAGGTCAAAACTCTGGCCAGAAAGATCAAGCAGGAAAAACCGGATATACTCTTTCTCCAAGAAACAAAGTGTAGTTTTCTTTTTTTGGAGCAAATAAAGCAGAAAATTTGGAAAGGAAGTGAATGTATGGCCATTGATGCCACCGGTTTTGCGAGGGGCATGTCAATTTTCTAGTAGCCTGATGTAGTGGGCTTGTCAGATTGGTGGGATAATTGCTTTTCCCTTAGCACCCTGTTTAAAGATCATGTGTCTAGCTCTTCTGGTAGGCTTGTAAATGTTTATGGACCGAGCGCTTTCCCTCATAAAAGGGCTTTTCTCCAACAGTTATCTTGGCTGTGAGACCAAGCCTCTTATGGCTCATGGATCATTGGGGGGGACTTTAATATGATCGCGTCTCTGGAGGAAAATAAAGGGGGAAGGAGAAACTTGGATAAATACTAGGAAGCTTTTGGGAACTTCATTACCCAGGGTCCCTTCATCGACATTGAAACGAGAAATCGGTTGTATACTTGGAACAATAAGAGGGGGGGAACCCACCTTGTGGCCTCATGAATTGATAGATTTTTTACCATAATATTTTTGGTCAGACATGGAGGTGAGGCCCATGCTATTGTCCTACCGGCGGCTGGCTCTGATCATTGGGCCATCTGCCTCCAATGGGATGGCTCTAATACCTCCCGTTTCAAACCTTTTAGGTTTGAACAATTTTGGCTAGAACATAAAGATTTTAAGGAGTTGGTTGGTCAGTGGTGGGAGGAGATTGTCCCTCCTAGGGGGACAGGGATGTTTCAGTTCCAACAGAAATTAAAAGCCTTAAAAGTCAAAATCAAAGATTGGAACAAGTCAGACTTTGGGAACATCTTCCAAGACAAGGCGAGGGTGGTGGTTGATTTGGAGATGGTGCAACATCGTGGCATGGAAGTAGGATGGACAGATGAACTTAAAGAACAGGAGTTCAATATGTTGACCCAACTTGAAGCTCGTGAAAAACAGGAAGAGATTTTTTGGAGGAAAAAATATAGGACTCAATGGCTTCAGGAAAGAGAGAGGAACACAAAATTCTTTCATAATTCTGTCGTTCACAATCACCATAAATCGAAAATTTATAAGCTGCGAAAGTCTGATGGCACCCATGTTGAGTCTCGACAGGAGATTGAAGACGAACTTGTCCTTCATTTTTTTGACATTCCTAACGAGGACCGTGTGGATCACAGCCCTGCAATTTCTAGGATAACCAGGCATATCCCTAGACTAGTCACAAATGAGCACAATGAGCTCCTGCTCAAACCAGTTTCCATGCAAGAGGTAGAGGGAGCTATGTAGCAGATGGCTCTTGGAAAGGTCTCTGGCCCAGATGGTTTCACCACTAACATTTTCCATTTCTTCTGGGATCTTATTAAGGAAGAAGTTGTTGACATAGTGGAAGAATCTCACAGAAGTGAGGGGGTTCTAAAGGCTTTCCATGCCACCTTTCTTGCCTTAATTCCCAAGGAAGATGGGGCGGAGTTTCCAAACAAGTTTCACCCAATTGCTTTATGTAATGTTATTTAAAAGATTATTACCAAGGTCGCTACTAACTGTTTAAATCCTCTTATCCCTCTCTTGATTAGCCCATAATAGTTGGTTTTTGTGGAAGGAAGGTAGATCCTGGATGGTATTATTCTTTCCCATGAAACCATTCATTGACTAAAATCTACCAGAAAACTAGGTATGTTAATCAAACTAGACATCGCCAAAGCTTATGACAAATTAAACTGGCAATATATTCGCGGAGTGTTGGAAGCTTATGGCGTTTTTGCTGGGTGGGTGAGTTGGGTTATGAATCTCATCACTACCCCCTTTTTTCCATCCTGCTTAATGGCTCCCCTACAAGGCTCATAAAATCCTCACATGGAATCAGGAAAGGTGACCCACTATCCCCTTTCCTCTTCATCCTGATGGTGGAAGTGTTGGGTCTCCTTATTCAGGCTAAAACGATGGAAGGTGAAATACGTGGGCTGGACCTCCATGCTGGTTTGGAAAAATAGACTCGCCAACAATTCATGGATGACACCATGCTCATGGGGCACCATTCAGTCCAAGAAGCCCATGCCTTTAAAAACTGCCTCAATCTTTTTTCCAAGGCATCGAGGCTTGAAGTGAATCCAGATAAATCTCAAGCATTCTTTTTTAACACCCCTAATGTCACTCAACATAATATCCGTCGCATTCTCAATTTCTCCAAAGGTTCCCTCCCCTCTAAATTTTTGGGGGCTCCTCTCTCTGAGAGCTCTCTTAGGGGGATCTCTTGGCATGATCTTCTGAACCGATTAAAGAATAGACTGCATAGTTGGATTAATAGACTCCTAAACCTTCCTAGTTGGCTCATTCTGGTTAAATCTGTTCTTCAGGACATTCCTATTTATCTTTCTTCTTTTTTTTCCCTAATTAGATGGGATGTATTAGGTCAGCAAAAGGTCAAGGGAGGATTAGGACTTCGTGATCCTGAAGTTGTCAGTGATATTCATGGTGCAAATTTGTGGTGGCGCTCGTGTAATCACAATAATGAGTCATGGGAAAAACTATGGCAAGTCAAGTAGGCTAGGACCCATCCCTCCAACCAATTAATCCATTTCAATTCAAATGTCAAAGGCTCCCATATTTGGAGGAAAGCTCTGTCAGGAAGGAAATTGGTTCAGGATCATAGCTTTTGGGAAATTGGAGATGGGCGCTTATCCAACTTTTGGGATGACTCATGGAACCAATTCCCGAAGCTTGGGAATGATCAACAGCGGCAACACATCAGAAATCGAGTTTTGATAGAAGGGAAATCAAAGGTGTGTCACTATCAGTCTAAGACACCTGGTGATTTTAGCAAGACTTGGCTAGACCAACAATGGTGGATCGATATCACCAATAATGAGGATGGGCATGCTTTTGGAGAAATTTTGAAAGAGGGATATATTTGAATAAGGACTGGCCCTGACAAGATTAGTTAGGGTTATCGGCAGAAAGGGGTGTTTAGCATCAAGGAATCCTATAACATCCAGATTAACAGAGCTAATGATGGGGACAACCCTTGGGCTAAGATTTGGCAGATGAACCCTTGGCCAAAAACTGCCATTTTCTGTTGGTTTGTTATTTAGAAAAGAGTCCTGACGGGAGAGAACCTCAAGAAAAGGGGAATTCAAGGACCATCTTGTTGTCCACTTTGCAGGAACAGTGAGGAAACTCTATGCCACCTACTAGATGAGTGTGAGTTTTCGTCATTCCTCTAGGACAAAGGGGCCATGATCTTTCGAAGAAGCAACCGGGCTCATGGCTAACCGGGGCTTTCTTTATGTAACTAGGATGTCAAAGCTTTTAATAACCCTATTATTGCTTTCATCTGGCAAATGTTCCCCGACATGCTTTGTTGGAATTTATGGAAAGAGAGAAACGGAAGGATTTTCTGGGACATAAGCTAGAATAAGGAAGTGTTTTGGGCTTCACTAGTTCGCAACATCCATGAAACTGTTCGAAGTCACCAATGGACTAACGAGGACAAAAATCTCATGGAGGGAGATCTACTCATAGCCAATGGTTGGGACCTGGGCAAAGAGGATTTACTCAAGCTCTGCAGGCAAGAAAAACTAAGCAAACCATCTAGTCCTAATTCTTGGTCCCCTCCTGCTCTGGAGTTCTTTAAATTAAATTTCGACGAGGCCTTACGGGGCAACCGTGGCAATGCAACTTTTGGAGGGGTGTGTAGAAATGCGAAGGGAGAGATTCTGCAGGCATTTTTTTGTCACCTGGGCCAAGACATGAATAACTCGGCCGAGTTGGACGGGATTATTTTTGGCTTACAGATAATAATCCATGAACGTTTTTCACTTGCCATTATCGAGGGGGACTCAAACATCATCATCTAAATGGCTAAGGGGACTACACAGGGAAAATCAATGGAACATGTTACATCCAGCTGGCGGCTTTAACACTGCTTGGAAGCTCTACGCCACCTTCTCCAATCTCACAGTCAGCTGTCCTTTGTCCATGTCAGGAGGGAAGCCAATAAAGTGGCTGACTATGTGGCTAATCTTGGGGTGGATAGGAGAGGAGGCCATGTGATGGGAGACATGAAGAGATTTCATAATGAAGCCTAGGCCCCGAGATGCTTGCAGTTGGTAGTGGATGACATGAGCAGGAGCCAAGTGGAGACTAGAGGACAATCCGTCTCTCGAGGAAAGGACAGAGGCCACTCGGAGGTTACTTTTATGATGCCTGGATCATGGAGTGGTTAACCTCGAAAAATGATATATCCCTTAAGGTAGTTATTATGGGAAAGCGATCGATGTACATTTTAAGGTGTTTTGTGATCCTGATGGAAGATGTGCTGAGATCTCCGTCTACTCACACGATGCCCGTAATTAGTTTGGTTTATGGGGATGGTACATCTCTGGGCCTGGTCAGTTTTTTGGAAGACTTTGCCAATTATGGCATGGGAAGCCTCATCATTAGCAAATGGCTGCTTTATTCGAGCTCCCTCTTGCAATGGCTTCATTCCCTCTCCAAGGAAGTTAGTGGTAAGTGCCGTGGTTCAGTTAATTGTGCTCTGAGTTCTCTGTTTCAGGCTGGTTTTGTTCAATTACGACCTCCCAAGGTCCTTCTGCTGTATGTGTCTCCTTCTGCCATGGCCCTGAAACGAGAGTTTGTAGGTCCTTCCGGGACGGCTTCCGCTGGTTCGGCTCTGAAAGGAAAAGAGAGGGTTCCTGTGAAGCGTGGTGGTGTGGGCAGGGTCATGAGAGCCCAAGTGCGGGCTCAATCGGCCACTAGTTTCTTTCGTGACTGCATTCCTGATTCCACATGGGAGGACATAGAAGTTATGGAGAAAAATATCTGGAAAGATACCACGACCATGCCTATTGAGGAGGTTAGAAGCACAGTTGAAGAACGGGTTACTAATCCAGGCACTATTGTGGGTCAAGCCTCGGCATATGATAGGATGGTGATGACTTATTGGGTCACCAAGAACCTCTTGGCCAATGTGTTGATGGAAGGGACCTTGAAGAAGCAAGGGAATGAAGAGCTGATTAAGGCTTGGAAAGCCCACAATGCGAATAACTCGCTCATGCACTGCAAGATTGATGCAATTGCTAAAAAGATGGGTCTTTCCTTTCATTATCCTAGACTGGACGCCAAAGGAAACAGGATTCCAACCAGCAAGACCCCCAAGAAGGATCCACCCAGCCAACTGTTGCCACTTTCATGGCCACTACTTCTCCCCAGCTGTCGGAAGCGGTTACTCAAGCTCTGGAGAAGGACACGAGTGGCTCTTTGGCCAAAGTTTCTGTTGGGACTGGGGTTTGACCGCTTGTTTTCAGGTTTTAGATCTTTTCTTTTCATGTTTGTTATTCGGCTTATAAGAAGTAAAGGGTTTGCAAGTGATAAGTGTCAGTCTAAGTTTTTGGAATGTGTCTGTAATTTTGAATTTCCAACTGGATGGTTCAACCATGGGGTGTAGGCTACATGATATGTAACTTCTTATGTCTAGACTTTGGGTACGGGGGTTTAAGTTCTGAAACTCCGTCATGCTTTAAGAGGCTATGTATCTATGTTTTCTGCAAGTAATATGATGTCCTTTTTATTTACAAAAAAAATAAAATATATTATTATATTAAAATATTTAATTAAACATAATAATTATAAAATAATTTAATTCATATTATATTTATTAGAAATTAATTAATGATTATTTAATTAAAAATATTAATAGATTAATACTATTTAATGATTTTAATGAAAGAGATATTTTATTTATTTGATTAATAATACTGTTTAATTACACACTACTTATTATTTTATAATAAGTAATTAAACAAAATAATTATAAAATATTTTATTGAATGATAACAATAAATAAATAATTAATTAATATTATTATTTAGTAAATAAAATAACAAATAATATTACTTATTAATAAAATATTAAGTAATTAACATAATATTATTACTTATTATTTTAATAAGTAATAATATTATTTTATAATAAGCAATAATATTATAATTTAATATTATTATTTTTTTAAAATAATAAGTAATTAAACAAAATAATTATAAGTTTATTGAATTGGCAATATTAATGTTTAGTTAATGAAATACCAATTAATTATTTGATTAATTAACAATTAATTAATCACTAAAGAGAATAAATATTAAATAATTTAATTAATATAATAGTTATTAATTTGATAATACTATTGATTAATTATTAACTATAGTAAATGAAACACTATTATTTAATTAAATACTATACTTATTTTATAACAAGCATTTAAAAAACAAATTAACTAATGATAATATTAATTAATATCACCAAACATTAATATTTAGTTAATGAAAATAATATTAATTAATTAATAATTCTTTAACAAAAATATTGATTATTTTATTAAATGTTAATTAATTAATTAATAAATAATATTGTTATTTAGTTAATAATAATATTAATTATTGAGATAATTAATAATATATTAAGCCAATTATATGTTATTTATGTAATTTTTTATTATATTTAATTAATAAAATATTATTAAATTATATATATTGAAGATAGGTATAATATGTATAATACTATCATGTACTTTGGACATATTTATTTACAATATGATATATTTTACACATTAATAATGTTGTAGTGGTTAAATTGTTACACTATGGGACTATTTTTCGTAGTTGTAAGTTATATTTGATAACATTTGTAATGAAATCGGTATATGAATTCAATGTTGCAATGATTAATTCATTGTGTGTCAATGTGAATATAGAATAATACATTGCAAAAATTAATAACTGTAACCATTGACCTAACCCTTGATGAATGCCACAATGCAATGTAACCATTGATAAACATCACAATGCGACATAAACCTTCATGAACGTCAAATTTCACATTGTGAATATGTCACATCTAACCCTTGATGAATGCCACAATGCAACATAACCCTTGATAAACATCACAATGGGACATAAACCTTGATGAACATCAAATTTCACATCTTGGGCCTTGTCGCAATGTGACATAGCCCTTGATGAACGCCATAATGCAACATAAGCCTTCATAAACATCACAATGCGACACAAACCTTAATGAATGTCAAATTTCACATTGTGAATATGTCGCATCTTGGGTTGTGTGGGCATATGTGTCACATAGTGGGCATTGTCGCAATGCGACATAACCTTTGATGAACGCCACAATGCAACGTAACTCTTGATAAACACAACAATGCAATATAAACCTTGATGAACATCAAATTTAACATCTTGGGCATTGTCACAATGCGACATAACCCTTGATGAACGCCACAATGCAACATAAGCCTTGATAAACATCACAATGCGACACAAACCTTAATGAACATCAAATTTCACATTGTGTATATGTCGCATCTTGGGTTGTGTCAGCATATGTGTCACATATTGGGCATTGTCGCAATGGGACATAACCCTTTATGAACGCCGCAATGCAACATAACCCTTGATAAACACCACAATGCGACATAAACCTTGATGAACGTCAAATTTCACATCTTCGGCATTCTTGCAATGCGACATAACCCTTGATGAATGCCAAAATGCAACATAAGCCTTGATAAGCATCACACTACAACACAAACCTTAATGAACGTCAAATTTCACATTGTGAATATGTCGCATCTTGGGTTGTGTCACCATATGTGTCGTATATTGAGCATTGTGGCAATGCGACATAACCCTTGATGAATGTCACAATGCAACGTAACCCTTGATAAACATCACAATGTGACATAAACCTTGATGAACACCAAATTTCACATTGTGAATATGTCGCATATTGGGTTGTGTCACCATATGTATCACATATGTCGCATAACCCTTGATGAACGCCATAATGCAACGTAACCCTCGATAAACACCACAATGAGACATAAACCTTGATGAACATCAAATTTCACATCTTGGGAATTGTCGCAATGCGACATAACCCTTGATGAATGCCACAATGCAACATAAGCCTTGATAAGCATCACAATGTGACACAAACCTTAATGAATGTCAAATTTCACATTGTAACACTACTGAAAGAGAAGAGAATAAGTCAAGAATCTTTCATTCTTCTAATGTTTCTTGTGATGGTGTATTTGTAAGAAATGCAATAGAGAAAGTAAAATATAAATGCTTATTTTAGCAAGCATGATATTTTTAAAATGTATAGATTTTACTAATTATATTTCACTTTCAATGAAACTTCACCTTTTCAATATTAGAGCAATGAATAAATGCTTACATGGTATTTGTTAATATAGTATTTGTTAATATTCTTGCTTGAGAAACCATATCATATAATATTTCTTGATATTTATTATAAAATATATATACTTTTCTTTATTGTATCTATAATGATATTTAAATTAATTATAAAATTGGATTTTATTATTATTAGTTTGTATATTATTAACTAATTAAACTTTTATTTTGATCAACGCATTAGAACTTTTATTTTTTCAACATATTATGAATATCAATATTATGTGATGCAACACATAATTGAATTGGTAAAAGTGTATAAACATATTATGAATATCACTATTATGCAACGCAACACATAATTGAATTGGTAAAAGTGTATACATATTATGAATATCAATATTATGCAATGCGACACATAATTGAATTGGTAATATTATGCGACGCAACACATATCTGAATTGGTAAAATTGTATACATATTATGAATTGGTAAAAGTGTATACATATTGTGAATATCAATATTATGCAACGCGACAAATAATTAAATTGGTAAAAGTGTATACATATTATGAATATCAATATTATGCGATGTAACACATAATTGAATTGATAAAAGTGTATACATATTATGAATATCAATATTATGCAACACGACACATAATTGAATTGGTAATATTATGCGACGCAACACATAATTCAATTGGTAAAAGTGTATACATATTATGAATATCAATATTATGTAAGACAACACATAATTGAATTGGTATACACCAATATAGATCCAAATCCTAGGCTCTATTAAGTGCCGAGAAGGATCAAATCTTCTAAGGTGCAAACATCTCCTTGAATAGCTCCTTGAGTGCAATACCTGAGCCACCTAATCCTAAGCTCTAAAGTCTCTAGTTTAAGTCTCATATTTACTTTCTACTATGTATCAAAAGTAAAAAGTAAAGTCTCTAGTTTAAGTCTCATATTTACTTTTTACTTTGTATTATTCTCTTTTGTTTATGACCGACATAATATTTATCACCTAATCCTAAGCTCTAAAGTCTCTAGTTTAAGTCTCATATTTACTTTTTACTATGTATTATTTTTTGTTTGTTTGTGACCGACATAATATTTATTACTTTTTACTTTGTATTATTTTGTTTATGGCCGACAATATAGACAAACACTCGACTTACAAGATCTCCCGCATACAAATGTTATTTATGACCGACAATATCGACAAACACTCGACTAACAAAATCTCCCTCATACTGGGTTGTAGAGCGCCTCTCGGCGCAATTATTAATATCAATATTATGCGATGCAACACATAATATCACTATTTGTAAATCACTCATTTTTATACTTTAACTAAAAGTGTACAAACACATAATTATCAATATTATCTTGGTTTAAATACATAATTAAGTAATTTAAACCTCATTTAAACCTGGTAAGATTAATTTAATTTATTTTTGTAAACCATTTAAAAATTTGTTTATCTTTCATAAATAAATTTAAACATTAAATTATTATTTTATTAATAAATTACTATTTTATTGATAAAATATTATTTTATTTAATAAATTAAGATGAATTTATTTTATTTCTTAAAAGCATTACCACTCGCATTACCACTCAGTTAATTTATTAGTAGCTTTTATTTTATCAATATTATTTCTTAGAAGCATTACCACTCTGTTATGTTAATTTCTAACTTAAAATTATAATGAAATATAATAATAAATTAAATTAATCTTACCAGTATCTTTTCAGAGATTAAAATTCCAAAGATGCTTGTGGGTTACTTTTTCATTGAGTTTCAACATTGATATCAATTCAATGATCAAATCATTAAAGCTACTACAATGTTAAGAATACTTTAAATATTAAAATTAAAAACCAATGGAGAACTATCAACCTTGGGTAAGGATCATGATCCTCTGGAATTTTTGTTTGTATTATCACCATCTTATTATTATCGCGAAGCAATTCAATATATTATTTATGCATTCACATATCATAAAGATTTCACTTAAAGATTTGTTTGTGAAATACATAAACAAAGAGACAGAATACATGTTGGCCATGACCTTTGTTACAGGTGGTGAAGAGTTGACGGTGACGGACCCCGGGTGATGAAACAATTGGGTGATAACAAACACTCTTCTTCAAATTTAGATGACAAACACTCTTCTTCAAATTTAGCTTCATGGCATATCATCCCTTTCCAACTGTTACTCGTCTTTCCAAAAGCGACACTTCCACCGGTGCAAGCAATACACTTAGGTGGCAGTTTGCGTCCATCATATAATTAAAAAGAAATAAAATCACATATCTCACAATATGATTATGAAAACATTGTAATCATATATTTTAATTCTTTTTAAAATAATCTGATAGGAATTATAATCTTATATTTAAACAGGAATATAATCATATTTCATAAATGTCAAAACGCTAAAACAGTAAGATCATGCATGTAAAACATTATAAGACAAATCTGATTCGAATTAGTTCCCAAGGTAAACGTTCATTAAAAGAGCAACCACCATAATCGACCACCGCCAAGGCCTCGAGCAGTTCGGGGGACTCACCAAGAAAACAAAGAGACAGCCAGTAATAAAAAAAGAAACACTGACAGCTCAACTCGCGAGGGTAGGTCGTGGAGCCAGGAGCAACACACAAAGGTTAAAAATGCAGCTCTCTTAGTTGGGTTTGCCATGCGTAAGCCCAGCATGGATATGGTGGTGGATTTAGGCAAAGAAAAGAATACCAAAAAAACATAAAAGATGAACCCCCAGTTGCAAATATCATAATTAATGAGCTGATAGAGTATCAGATATACGCCAGCTATGTCAGACCCCACTCGGTCATTTTGTCAGTTTGCAATGTCTAACAGTTTGCAGCCAATCTCAATCAGTCAGTTTGCAGCCAATCTCAGTCACGGCAAGTTAATATTTAAGTAGCCGCTCTTATATTAGGCAAGATCAGATTTTCTTAGGTAGCATTGAATTACAGTCTTCAATGAAATCCTGTAGTTTCCAAGCGAAGCCATCTTGAGTCAGCGAAATGAAACTCTATAAATGTAAATCATTCACAAGAGGATTAGTTGGAAGTGAGGGAGTGAAAGACGAAGAAGAAGTGAAAATTCTTGAAGTAATTCAAGAGCCCAAGCTCTGTGTAAATGGTAAATCACTTTTGCACACACTTTTCACTTTTACAAAGGTTAAGTGCGTGGTTAACTTTGTATACCTATTTAAGTGTGCAAAGTTACTTTTTACTGAGTAATATATCTTCATATTTAGTTGTGTGAATGTTGTTTACATTTACGTGCAGTAAATCAAATCAAGAATTCTCAAGTATTTCACTGTGGTGAATGCCCTAGTTTAACGTGCAGTAACTTCTGCATATATTCCGGTTCTTATTTTTTAAGATAAGTTTATTTAAGTTTGAGTTGTGCCCACTTAAATAGGTATAATGAAAAGTGTGTGCAAAAGTGATTTGTATAAAGTGCGCAAAGTCAAGTTCCGCAAAGTTAGAGTAGTGCGCATTTATGCAAAGTAAAGTATTGTGCAAAGTCAAGATTTGTGCATTTGCGCAAAGTTCAAGTGCTCAATTTGTAGTAGAAATCGCGCAATCACCTTTGCGCACTAAGAAAGTGGAATCACGCAGTAGAAATGCACAGTTAATCTCTGCACGTGGTAAAAAGTTAAAGGTGAATTGCGCATCTAATCTCCGCGCGATCATTTTGTGAAGTAAAGTGTTTTTATAAAGTGGAAGAAAATTAAAGTTAAACATTCGCTAGGTCTAGCGCATGTCCTTTTCAAAAGAAAAAGAAATATTCATGTATCGCGTAGTGAATTTTTTAAATTGACTGCGTGTGCCCCTTTTTCCCTTCATCTAGTATCAGAGCCTAGTTTATGGAAAGTAGAATTTGTATTTACATAAGGAAAAAGTGATTAAGAATGGCTTCCACTTCGGGTAATATGCAAACCTCCATATTTAATGATAAAAATTATGAATATTGGTCTCTAAGAATGAAAGCTTTGTTTAGAGGTCAAGATGTATGGGACATAGCCCATAATGGTTATGGAGAACTAGCAAATGCAGCAGCATACAACAATCTCACACAAACTGAGAAAGAGTTATGAGGGAAGAGAGGAAGAAAGATGGAAAGGCGTTGTTCCACATACATCAAGCAACACATGAATCAATACTCCCAAAAGTAGCTACAACGCAGTCAGCAAAGGAAGCGTGGGACTCACTGGAAACAACATATCAAGGTTTGGACAAGGTAAAGACTGCTAAACTTCAAATTCTGAGAAGAGATTTTGAATCTCTATCAATGAAAAACACAAAGTCAGTAGACTCATTTTATACTCGTGTTATTGGTCTAGTTAATCAAATAAAGTCTCATGGAGAAACTCTCACTAATCAAAGAGTTGTTGAAAAGGTTCTTAGAGTTCTACCAAAGAAATTTGAATCTTTGGTTGTAACCCTGGAATAAAACAAAGATCCATCCACATTTACTATTGATGAGTTCCAAGCCTCATTACTCAATCATGAACATAGAATCAGTGGTTTAGATGCATCATGGAAGGTGCATTCGGAGCACAGTCATCCATAAGCCATGGAAGAGACAGAGGAAGATCAAACTCAAGAGGCAGAGGATGAAGTTCGTTCAGAGGAGGTTGCAGCAGCAGCCCTGCGCATGGCACTAGTAGAGGCAAGAATCAGACCCCCAATCAGCCAAGTGGACAAAGGTATGATAAATAAAAAATTCAATGTCATTACTGCAAGAAGTATGGACACTTCGCATATGAATGTAGGAAGAAGCAGTATGACCAAGGAAAGCAACGTGAAGCGCAGTCAAGCAACAACAGTGCATCGAACAGCTCGCTGTTCTTAGCATGCGCATCTCCACTAGAATGCAATGTTGTCCAAGAAAGTCCAAATGACATATTGTATTTAGACTTAGGCTGTAGCAATCATATGACTGGTAATTTAAGTTTATTTTTCAGTCTAGATAAATCAGTTCAAACTGATGTAACACTTGGAAACAATATTCAAGTTACTGCTTTGGGAAAGGGTACTATTGATATTCTAACAAAACAGGGGGAGAAGAAATATATGTCTGATGTGTATTATGTTCAAGGTTTGAAGCACAACCTGATGAGCATTGGTCAGCTGATGGAAAAAAGGTTACAAAGTCCACATGGTAGGTAAGCATTATATGATCAAGGACATATATCCCAACAATCAGTTAATTGTTGAAGTGCAAATGACAAGCAATAACTTGTTTCCTTTGAGGATAAGACCCATTGTTAACACCAAAACTGACCCCCAAGGCTGAAAGAGGGTAATCTCGAGTAACCACTAACCAATCTTTGGTTTACGCTTCTGATCAAACATAAACAGAGAGGGCTCTCTCTATGATCTCATGAAAGGACTGGAATAATCAAGATTGTCAATAATGAAAAAGGAACACCAGCATTCATGGCTAAGATATTCAATTGCAACAATTATATAGAAAGATCATATTTCTGTTTATGAACGAAAAGGATTCATGAAATGTTTGTTTAAAAACACATGAATTGTATTTGGGCAATGGAGTCACATTTAACAAAATCTGAAAGCAATCTTCACAAAGATTCTGCAAACGCATTCACAAGGGTGAGGTAGCAAGTAGCTAGTAGTCAAAGAGATTTTAATTTGTGGAACATAAGAGAAAATAAACAATCCATCAATGTAAGGCATCTATCAAGGATGAATCCTACATCAACTTTAGTAGAATATAGTTTGTGACATACATGGAATAAGCTAAGCAGAGCATAATCTCTATGAATTCTACTTAACTGTTACCCTGATCCAAGCATGAAGGAAATAACACAGAATGGAATAACAAAGAGAGAAACACATTTGCACATGGGAAAAGAAAGATGCAGACTACCAGACCGATTACACAAGAATCCTTGTCAAAATGCATGCTTCAACTCAGCAATTTCTATTAAACAACTCAAACAGAAAGTCTTACAAACTGATCATCAAAACACAAATAGCCTTTTCATAAGATTTCCAACCCTTGTTCCTTCGATTACAAATGTATATATAGACACCTTTGAGCTCTAGGCTCGGCTCCTTCAAAACAGAAAATAGTTACGACCATATGCCATCTCATCAAAAAATCAGTTTTTCACAACTGTTTTCCAAACAAAAAACAGGTAGCACCATCCTAACTACTTTTTACATTGCCGGCATTATTACCGAATGAATTAACATCATAGTAAAGTAAACATAGTAAATATGAAAGTTCCAGCTGGCTATCCATTTAGCCGCCTCAAAAAATATTACAAATTACTTTCAAAAATAGTAATGTCTTAGAATTCATTTGCTCATAACATCAACCTTTTGAAAATAATAGAACAAATAACCACTACTAAAGAGTCTAAAGTGAATGTTTCATTCTCCCATACTTCTCCACGTAACCCCACTGGTCAGTCGTGATGCTCTCATGAGACACCATCTCTTTCACCAATACTTTTAGCTCCACATTTTAGTCATTTGACAATATGAAAGCTCCTTTGTTCAAACTTCTCAGCTGGTTCAGGATCTCGAAATCAAGTGCAAGCTTTTCTAGCAATATTTTTCCCATGAGGATCTGGCTCAACATCTCGAATTTTTCATGGTCGATATTTGTGATACACAGCAGGTTATTGTAATCATTATGTAGGATGAGTTCATTGCTTTCATTCCAAAGAGAAGGAAACCCTTTCTGGAAGATTTTCTCGAACCTCTTCTTTATCTCTGCAATCTGCTCGTTCATCAATGCACATCGGTCCTCAAGCTCTTCTACAAGGGAAAACTTACTTAGCATCCTCCGTGCCCAAGCGATAGCAGCCACTCTATTTTTTATACCCAGAGCGCTCAATTGTTCTTCGGACTGAGGTTTCAAGAAGTCTATGGTGTCTCGAGCTATTTCCTTAGGTCTGAGTTGCAAGTTACTTCTAGTTACTGCACATCTCTTCAAAGATTTCTTTATCGCTCTCTCTCGAGTGTTCAAGGAGATTAAGTATGGTCTGATATTTGTAGCGATCTCTATAATCTCATCCCAGATTAGATCTCTGCCTGTCTACATAGTGATATACCCGGTTACTTGGGAGACAAATCAGTGATTTGTTACTATTAACCCTTTATTCTGTTTCTGCAATTTTTTCACTTCTTCTTCCATATGCATGTTCTATTCTTCTAGTTTCAAAGTCCTTTCCTTCAGTTCTTTGATCTCTACTTCCTTGAGACGAACCGGAGACATAGACCGCGAGAGGCTATCAGTATCATTTTTCTCCTTCTCCTGATTTTCCTCTGTAGGCCGCGTGCTCAAAATAGGCAAGTTATCTTTCAAGTCTTCTATCTGTTGCTCCAAACTTGACTTATCCTTTTCCCAGTTTGCCTTTTTCTCAGTCAACTTTAGCAATTCATCCCGGCTTTCACTGAGTTCTCTGACTAAGGCTTCTTTCTCCTGTTCCAACTTAGTCACTTCAGGAGTTTGGATCAACTGGGTATTTGAGACCTTAGCTTTCTTCTGTAATGTTTGGATCAGGTTTTCCTTTTTTGTCACCAATTTTTTAGTAGCTTTACAACTACCATCACTAGCAACCAGGTCTAATTGTATCTTCCTGATTTGTTGCTGGTGTGCTTTGTTCTCCTGTCTTTCTCGCCTCAACTGAGTGTCCATTTTACTGATTATTTCTCTAAACTTATCCACTTTCAGCTTCGCCTGTATGTAATCTTCATAAATAACGTCCCCTAGTTGCTTATGCATCTGGACCTTATCGGGAGCCGATATTTTTGTTAAATCATACATTACTTCGGTTAGTTTACTCAAGGTAGCCACCGCCACATTTAGAGTACCTACCTTCACATTTCGGCTGACTACTAGGGAGACGCCTGATTTCGACAAGTTTCGAGCCTTTGGTAACAAGTCATATATCTGCTGAGCTGAGGCCTGCTACTTGTCTTGCGCATATTTCTCAAACATCTTCTCCCTTGAAGAGAACTTAGTTGTATCCCCACTTTCCTGAGCTTCTTGGAAATTGTACTCCACTACCTGTACACTGGGAATTGGATTTTCTTCTTCTCTATTATCTTCAACTTCCATTGAAATAGTCGTGACAACTTGTCTTTGGGCCAATTCCTGGTTCCCAACTCTGCATCTCTTTCCTCTTTCTTCATCATATTCCTCTAAGATTTCGTGCAAATTCCTCTTTTCTCCCACTTCAGCAGTCTTAGGAACTTCCTCCATCTCTATAGTTGCCTTCAGCAAAGTGAGCTCCTCGCCTTGCAAGCCGGGGGCTGTTTCTACTTCTGGTTCGTACTGCAACAAATTCCTTTTGGCTGATAACCCTTCTATTTCTGTATGCTCAAAACCGCTTTGGTTATTCAGCTTCCTTCTGTCAGAGATTATATGATAAGGGTCGTAGCTTGCTGCCACATCTTTTTCAAACTCAAATTCTTCCATCAACTTCTACACTTCCGCAATACCCTCCTTGCTATTTACAATGAATGGGCCAATGACCCAAGTAAATTTCAAATCTGTTCCTTTCCTGAATTTTGCAAAAATATCCTCTTCCAAGATTAACTTTTGTCTGATAAATTCCAAAAAGAAAATTCTATATGTCAAAAAGCCTTGTAGCACGTAAGGTTCGTGTGTAAACCCATACAGCCGGATGACTGTGGAGTCTTTGGATAAAAACCAGTCTCCTATTGCTACTTCCCTTTTCAACTGCAACAAGGTTTTCATTTCAGGCAGTACTCTTGGCATCCCTTCTTCAAAAAATAATTTGTACAACACAAATAACATAGAATTCATGTAATTGAACATGGTGTCTTCCAGGTGATCGGCATAAACTTTCGGTGGGAAATGTAACTCATTGTGGTTACTATCCATGACCAACTTCATCAAATGGGCCTGAAAATGGAAACATCTAGTGTTCGGGAAAGCTGCCAATTGGGCGTTAATGCTTTTTGCTATACAACATTCGAACCTGAGACCTGGGACTGACTCATAACTGACCAGGGGCAGGCCGATGCTTATTCTATACAACAAGCTTAATTGCACTTTCATCACCCCCCTATCACTATCAAGACCAAAAAACTATGCAAGTAATGACAGAACCAATTGGGTATTGGTATTAAACAGGCTAACATCCACTGGGTAAGGGGTTTCTTCAATTTCTAGGTCCGATTTTAGGCAAGCGGTAAAAAAGGCTTGCCGACTCTCGGGAGGACTCTTACGATAGAGGGTTACCAGTGCTATTTCAGAGAACTCTTCAGACTTGGGTGGGAGAAAACCAGGGACTTCAAATGACCGATGCACCACGGAAGGTTCTACAAAAGAGACAATTCTACTCTACCGGTTATTTATGATAACTCTCTGAGATCCCTCATAGTTGGAAACACACCAAGAGACGAAATCAAGAAACGACATGATCTTGTCTGGACAAAACAAAATGAAAGACGACTTAAAAACCCCATGTACATGTGTACCTTCATCCCGCAGGCCTTTCAACCTTCTTTTTATCTCAGTCACAGGTAGTTGGGTAACTGTGTCAAAAATACTACCATCCCTGTCTTCCAGGGCATTCTTAACTCTAGTTGTGCTCACGGCGGAACCTTCTTCCATGATTTCTACTGAATTATCTACTTTACTCACAAGTCTCAGTCGGAAGGGCCTACCTATTGCCAGCAAATCTTCTGGAATTCTCCTATTGCAAGCCCAGTCACCCTCGCCGTCTCCCACCTGCTGAGAAGCTTCCAGACCTTGACAGTTTTCCAAATAAACAAATGCCTACTACATCCGCTGAGGGTTTTATATATAAATCTTCTTTACTTAACCCTCGGTCTTATGCGCCACCTTGTCCGACGATCCTGGCCGCTGATTCTTCATGGGTGATTTTCGGCCGTCGGATCTAGACCTTTATTTAATCTTCTAATGTGACATTTTATGCTTGCCCTTCGTCGGATCCAAGGTAGGACCCACTCTATCTCATTCCATTGTTACCACGTGTCCACGGAGTATCATCGATGTTTTCCCAGAGCGGTTTTAGATACCACTTCCCTTCCCCGCGATCATCTGTGGCATTGCCACTTGTCCGACGGTTTTATCCATCGCGACCACCTTCTTAGGTATCCATCGTGCTACTTCTCGACGAGATCAATCTTGGATCATAGATCTTATTCCGCTTTGCATCTACGGTAGAGATGAGCGACATATTTAATGTTCCACCTTTCCCTGATGGCGGGGCCCACTATCTAGTTCATTGCGCATCTTCCTTTATCTCCGCACCGTCGATCTAGGCCACCTACTCTCTTCACCGTCGATTGATTTATGACTCTACCAACTCGGTATCTCGCGCCCTTGCGGTGGTTTTGTGTACCGCTTGTCTTCCCGCGACGATCCCTCCAGCTGCCATCTGTCCAATAGTATCACCCATTGCTACCACCCTATTGGTTATCCATCAGGCAGCTTCTCGACGAGATGGATCTTGGACCGTGGATCTGGCTCCACTTTGCATCCACGGCTGTTCTCCTGTCGAGACTTAACCCTCATATTACTTTAGGCTATTGGACTTAGGATTTTGGGGTTATTCATTTGCTTAGAAGGCTCTTTCCCATACTTCTTTGTGAATTTCTCATGGGGTATTCCCTCTTAGCCCTCTGTATATTAATTTTTCCCTATCCTGGCCTTCAACCATGGAGGAAGATTGGGGCTTTCAAACCTTTATCAGGTACGCTTCTCCAACCCTATTCCTTTCACACTTGATATTTATGAGGTCAAAAAATCAGGTGTTAACAACTGGCTCCAACTCAGGGATGCTATCCTCCCTGCGAGGTAGCAAAGAACTCCTTAGACTAAGTGCCTGATCCATTGGGTAGTTTTCCTTGCGATATTAGACTGAAAAATTTTCTCAGAACCTGATGCTGGGAACTACGCTTGCCTTCGCCTCCGGGTAGAATGCTTAAAGAAAAACAAAAAGGACAACAAAAGTTGCATGGCCTCCCCTTCTAGACCTTAGGGCCTTCACTTCGGGCTTCAAGTCTTCTGGTTTGCCATTAAACCTTCAAACAACTAAAAAAAGGAAAAATATGTACAAGTTATGGTACATGAATTACCTGGCTTGTCTAGGACAGATAATGCTTTAAAAATCTGCCATTGACTAGTCCTCCCGACCAGGCAGACCCATCTTGCTCTTCTAGTATAGAAGAGTTTGTTCCCCTGGGTGCAGCAATGACATATGGACCCATCCACATGTGGTCAAATTTACCGTGTCTGTCTTCTCTTGGGCTGTCCCATTTTAGAACTAGGTCATTCACTTGAAATTTATCTTCCTTGGTCTTCTTATCAAATGCCTCTTTCATATTTTCCTGGTGTCCTTGTACTCTGTCATAGGCTTTAGTTCTTAATTCATTTAGCTCAATTATCTGGTTCACTCTCCTTTGCATGTGATTCGGTTCTTCTAAACCTTGCAGCAACCTCATAATTGGTAATCCCAGAGAAGCTGGAAAAACCACTTCAGCTCCATACACCAACTAGAATGGGGACATTCTGATGGCCCTTTTAGTGCTTATTCTATCATCCCATAGGGCATACTTCAGCTTAGTGTGCCATGCCCTCTTATTCTCTTCCAATAATCTCTTTATGATCTTTACTAAGATTTTATTGGAGGATTCTACCAAACCGTTTCCTTGGGGATAGTAGGCCATGGAGTGGTTTAGACTGATGTGATATTTGTGGCAGAAATTAACCATCTTCTTAGAACAAAATGTAGGTGCATTATCAATCATGATCATTTTGGGAAAACCAAGCCTAGATAGGATATTATCCTCCAGAAACTCCATAATAACATTTTCTGTTGCATTCTTGGTAGGTATAGCTTCTATCCACTTAGTGAAGTAATCCGTGGTCATCAATATCCACCTGTGCTTCCCAGAAGAGTTAGGGTTTATTTCCCCAATGAAATCCAGTCCCCATTGTTGAAAAGGAGCTTCCACTATGACCGGGTGAAGGGGTAGGGATACGAATTTCCTCTTTCCTTCAAAAATTTGACATTGGTGGTAGGTTACTGTTTCTTTATACACATCTATGAACATGGTGGGCCAATAGAGAATAACCCTCAAGATCTTGTTCACTGTGACCTTCCAAGAATGGTGACGACCACAATCCCCCTCATGGAATTCTCTCTTAGTATGTTTAGCTTTGTCCTCTAATAGGCAATTTAGAAGTACGCTTCCAGGATCCTTCCAATACAAGAACTGATTCATGATACAGTATTTTGCGGCCTTTAATTTTATAGCTCCGGCCCTACTCTTACTTAATCTTGCTGGAGCCTATAGATTTTGCAATACATAAACACTGTCAGAGTACCAGGGAGATGTAGAAAATTCGGGCTTTATTTGTAATCCTACGTCTAGCTGACATAAAGAGTCTTGCAAAAAATTTAGTTGCAAAGAGTCATAGTTAGCTTTGGTAATCAATTTTGCTAACCCTTGCCCCTTTATTAGTTTGGTAGGCTTTATTTCCAGATCGTATTCTAGCAGCACATCGATCCATTTTGCTCTTCTTCCTTCAGGATCAGCCGGGTTAAGGATACCTTTTACTACAATGTTTGGGACATGAGCAATGATGTGTGAATGGAGAATATAGACCCTGAAATCTTTCAATGACTTGATTAAAGCATAAGCCTATTTCTCCATGATATCATATTTTAATTATGTATCTCTTAGTACTCTACTGAAAAAAGCAATTGGCTATTTTGCATTCTGATCATTCTTTTGCAGCAACACTCCTGCTACTGTATGCTCAGAAGCATAAGAGAAAATCAGGAAATCTTTAGAAAAATCAGGACTGGCTAATACAGGGGCCTCAGAAATAGCATTTTTGATTCCCTTGAAAGAGTCTCTTGTTTCCTCTATCCACCTTATCTGGTTTTCCTTCCTTAGCATATTGGTAATGCTCATTATAATCTCAGCAAAGCTAGGTATGAACCTTCTCAAAAAACCCACTTGTCCAATAAAAGATTGCACTTCCTTTTACTTTTGGGTTCTCCAACTTTCTGGATCGCACTAACCCTCTTAGGGTCAATCCTAATACCTTCCTTAGAAATAATATGTCCCAGGAGTTTAGCCTCTTCTAAAGCAAAGTGGGATTTCTTTGGGTTGAGGGAGATACCATATTTTATGCACTTCTTAAAAACCTGTTCTAGGTGTTTGAGATGCTCGTCATCAGACTTTGAATATACTGTTATATCATCCATGTACACCACCAGAAACTTATCTTTCTTTTCAGCAAAGGCGATGTCCATCGCTCTCTGGAAGGTAGCTCCAGCGTTCATCAATCCAAAAGGCATCTTAGCATACATGAAAGTACCCCATGGAGTGGTGAAAGCAGTCTTTTATTGATCTTCTGGACTAACTTTGATCTGATTATACCTTGGGAAACCATCCATTGTAGAAATCCTTTCTGCCCCTACTACCTTCTGCAGGATGTGCTCCATTTTGGGCAGAGGGTAATTGCCCTTTAAGGATGCTCTGTTCACATTCCTAAAGTCTATACAGATTCTAATTTCCCATTCTTTTTTCTTACAGGAACTAGGTTAGCCACACATTGGGAGAATTTCAAAGTGACAATAATCTTTGCGTTGAACAGCCTCTTGATCTCCTTTTCTACCACCGGTACCAACCTGGGATTTATTCTTCTCAACTTCCATTTGAAAGGTTTTTCTACAGGCCGAATTGGGATGGAATGCTAGATTATTGAAGTATCATACTCCTTTAACTCTTCATAGCTCCACGCAAAGGCAGCAGCATATTTTTTCATCAGATCAACATACTGCTTTCTCCTCCTGGTCTCCAATTTTTTAGACAACTTTACCATCCAAGGTTCCCCAACAAAACCTAAATTCTGATCTTCTACTGTATCTTTGGGAGGTTCAAATTTGGGATTCTTTGCCACATCATTTTGGTCAAAGAGATTTTCCAGAGGTATCAGTCCTTTGAGAATATAGTTTCTTTTTAACTGGACAATGTATTTTCCTCCTAGAGTGTTCTTCCAACCTCTATTTTCATTCTCTTCGCTTTCTGAGTACTCTTGGTCCACTAGACCTTCTACATTCTCATTCTCTATATCGATCTGAACATTAGCAAACTCATGAGACAGTTATAAAAACCTTCTAATTTGTAGGTCATCTTCAAACACTTGCCAATACTTGGAATTATCTGGGACGGATGGCCTGTTTACCACTTCAACCTCCTATTTTCCTTGGGAAAAAATGGGTGTTTTAAAACCACTTGTAGTAGTGGCCAAGGAGTCAGCTACCTGATTGTCACATCTTGGGATTTCCGAGATCTTATGTTCATCGAAGAAATTTACAAACATGTCCCAAACTTCATTTCTATAAGCTCTCATTCTGGGGTGCTTTGCCTGATAACTATCATTTACCTGGTTCACCACCAGTTCTGAATCTCCAAATACATGTACTATCCTGGCTCCCAAGTCTTTCAGAGCTCTCAGTCCTAATAGTAGGGCTTCATATTTAGCCACATTGTTTGTGCATTCAAAAGTCAATTTATAGGATAGGGCCCTAGATTCTTGGTCCGGAGGTATGATCCAAACCCCAGCCCCAGCTGCATTTTGCTTAGTGAACCATCAAAGTACATCTTCCACAATCCTTCTTCATTTTTTCGCCTCTCTAACGCCTCATGCCTTGCTGCAAACTCTTTGTCTTCCTCTACTTCATGAAAAAATGGGGGTCTAGGATCAGTGTGTGGACCATCATTGAAAGGAATGGAGGAACCCATGTCTGTGTCCACAACGACTATAGGGTGATTCTCAGGCTTGTCATCACTGCTGACTACATAAGCCATCCTTTTTTCTCTGTATAACTTCCTATTGCTTTCGAATAATGGTATAGTAGCATAATATAAATCCATCTGCATGGTTCCCTTTAGCTTCTTTACCCAAGATCTTGATAACAACATTCCAAACTTAGCAGGTAGATCAGCTACCACTATGTCCATCATGATGCTCTTCGCTGGAATCTGGGCGAGGGTTACCACCACGTCTTTAATCAGCCCCAAACAGGGTACCCTTATGGAATCAAAAGAATATAGGTCTTTGTAGGGTCTAGTGACCTCTAACCCCAATAAGTCTACTACCGACTTTGGCATCAAGTTATGCAAAGCTCCAGAATCTATCAGAGCATTGTGTAATAACTTGTTGTGGATATTCGGGCTCAAATAGAAGGGAGGGACTTCTTCATCATCTGGTTCTTCCATTTTGGAACCAAAGATTATAGTGGGAGAATCATCTGTCACTTCCAACATATCTTGTGTATTTCCAGCCTGCCCCTTTACTAGGCTATTTATCTCTTCCCTATATTCATTAACTCTCAATAATTCATTCAGGGGGATATAGATCTTTACCTTAGACAGTTCAACCTTCAAGCTGAATATTGACGCCAGCTTCCTCGCTTCAGTTACTTTTGGTTTCCTACCCTCTTTAGAAGGCTTCCCTCCATCTTCTGAGACTTTCTGTATAGGATTCACTGGTTGTTCCCCTTCAGTTTATCTATATTCTATTGAGTTTTAGGGGGCTGACTCTAGGCCAACTGCCCTTCAGTTATTGGTATTTCTCTGTTTCTCAACCTCATTTTTCTCTAGATGTCATCCACAGTATTCATGTAACCCATTTGATATTGTTCAGAATTGAACTCTGCGGCCTTATCAGCATTCCCCTTGGTGAAAAAATCATGCTCCTTTTCAGTCAAATGGACTGTGTGTTCGAGGGTATCAAAGAGATGTATCTAGTCAGCAGTAGGGTTTTCGGGTCCTTCTTCATCTACCAAATTCTCAGGGAAAGGAGGTCTTATCATATGATCTTCTTGGTTTCTTGGATTTCTTGGAGGGGGTGGCCTTCTAAAATTAGGGTTCCTTATCTGATTTTCAGGCTGTTCCCTAGCAGGAGGCTTATTCTCTATGCCTAACCTAGCCAACAATTTTTCCATAGTTCTCATCATGGTATCAAATTTAGCATTACTAGAAGAGGCTTGGTTTTCTTGCTTCTTCTTGTCTGCTTCAGTTTTGCCCTTCATTTTCCCAGAAGCCATCATGTTAGTGTCAACCTCCAAGGCATCCTTCAGCATGGCAGACAGTGAGGCGGATTTTCTTTCTCTCAATGTGCACGAGAAGTCTCCATCAAAGGCATCTGCATAGTGGATCTTTGCAGCGCCTACCGAAGGTTTTAGATCACCGGGAATAGAATTGTATGCTTTCATAAATATGGCAGAAAACTCATGGACTGATTCAAACCCACCTTTCTTTAAATGATTATACTGGGACAAGACTATAGCAGGACTTCCCATGGTTTCCCATCTTTCTAGAAACAATACTTTAAAAGCTACAAAATCTGCTATCGATGCATTAGGTAGCTGTCTGAACCATTTATTAGGTTCTCCAAATAGGCTTTGAGCAAATAATCTCATTTTAGCATCATCGTGGTTCACTTCCTCTAGGTCCAAAAAATATTCAAATCTATCAACATGTTGTTTGGTTGACCAGTCTCCCTCTCCATTATAAGAGACAATTCTCTGCGCATAATTCTAAGGGAGGTCATTCAAGGCAGCAGGCAGGACCAAAGGCACATATCTGGCAGCCATGGGTCTAAGTGGATTCGGAGATTATGTGGGAATATTCTGAGCAGGAACACTGGCTGGGATTGCAGTGAGGGCTTGGGGGATCTGAGAAATGGGCTTATTTCCTTTAGCTTTGGCAAGGCCTTTAAAATCCAACCACATAGGGTCTAAAAGGTAAGATTCAAAATTATTCGGAGGTTCTCCTCCTAGGCTTAGGTATGACTCAGATTTTGTTCTTGACAAAGGTTTACAAATATCAATCTCTATATCCAATTCTTGAAAAACAGATGCACCTTCTAAAAAAGAAACAGTCTCAATGCTAGGGACACTAGCCTGGTCTTTCACAGTCTTTCGTCTGAGTAGACTTTCAGGGTTATCCACTTCTAACAGGATTTAAGGGAAAGGGTTACCTCTTGTATGGATCTTTCTTGAGGCCAGGATTCCTTTGGAATTTCTTCAATAGTATATTTTGGCGTACTGATCTTTCTCCAGTGGAGTCTTCTTGAATTGTCTGATCTTTGTGAATGGAGTTTCCAGAGCAAAATTCTTCAACCTTCTTGAAACTGCGGAAACCTCTGTTTACCCACAAGGATTTCTCTTATTCTTTGAAATTCGGACGTATATATCGTTCTCCCAGGGATTGATAAAACCAATCATGCTCCCTGGCAATGGTGCCAATTTGTTAACACCAAAACTGACTCCCAAGGCCGAAAGAGGGTAATTTCAAGCAACCACTAACCAATCTTTGGTTTACGCTTTTGATCAAACATAAATAGAGAGGGCTCTCTCTACGATCTCGTGAAAGGACTGGAATAATCAAGATTGTCAATAATTAAAAAGGAACACCAGCATTCATGGCTAAGATATTCAATTGCAACAATTATACAGAAAGATCAGATTTATGTTTAGGAATGAAAAGGATTCACGAAATGTTTAGTTAAAAATACATGAATTTCATTTGGGCAATGAAGTCACATTTAACAAAATCTGAAAGCAATCTTCACAAAGATTATGCAAACACATTCACAAGGGCAAGGTAGCAAGCAGCTAGTAGTCAAAGAGCTTTTAATTTGTGGAACAAAAGAGAAAAGAAACAATCCATCAATGTAAGGCATCTATCAAGGATGAATCCTACATCAACTTTAGTAGAATATAGTTGGTGAAATACTTGGAATAAGCTAAGCAGAGCATAATCTCTATGAATTCTACTTAACTGTTACCCTGATCCAAGCATGAAGGAAATAACACAGAATGGAATAACAAAGAGATAAACACATTTGCACATGGGAAAAGAAAGATACAGACTACTAGACCGATTACACAAGAATCCTTGTCAAAACGCAAGCTTCAACTTTGCAATATCTATTAAACAACTCAAAGAGAAAATCTTACAAACTGATCATCAAAACACAAATAGCTTTTTCATAAGATTTCCAACCCTTGTGCGTTCGATTACAAATGTATATATAGACACCTTCGAGCTCTAGGCTCGGCTGCTTCAAAACAGAAAATAGTTACGGCCATATGTCATCTCATCAAAAAATTGGTTTTCCACAACTGTTTTCCAAACAAAAAATAGGTAGAGCCATCCTAACTACTTTTTACATTGCCGACATTATTACCGAATTAAATTAACATCATAGTAAAGTAAACATAGTAAATATGAAAGTTCCAGCTGGCTATCCATTTAGCCGCCTCAAAAAATATTACAAATTACTTTCAAAATAAGGAATGTCTTAGAAGTCCTTTGCTCATAACATCAACCTTTTGAAAATAACAAAACAAATAACCACTACTAAAGAGTCTAAAGTGAATCTTTCATTCTCCTGTACTTCTCCACGTAACCCCACTAGTCGGCCGTGATGCTCTCATGCGATGCCATCTCTTTCACCAATACTTTTAGCTCCACATTTTCGTCATTTGACAATATGAAAGCTCCTTCTCTCAAACTTCTCAACCGGTTCAGGATCTCGAAATCAAGTGCAAGCTTTTTCATCAATATTTTTCCCATGAGGATCTGGCTCAACATCTCGAATTTTTCATGGTCCATCTTTGTGATACACAACAGGTTTTTGTAATCATTATGTACGATGAGTTCATTGCTTTCGTTCCAAAGAGAAGGCAACCCTTTCTGGAAGATTTTCTCGAACCTCTTCTTTATCTCTGCAATCTGCTCGTTCATCGATGCACATCGGTCCTCAAGCTCTTCTACGAGGGAAAACTTACTTAGCGTCCTCCTTGCCCAAGTGATAGTAGCCACTCTGTTTTTTATACGTAGAGCGCTCAATTGTTCTTCGGACTGAGGTTTCAAGAAGTCTATGGCATCTCGAGCTATTTCCTTAGGTCTGAGTTGCAAGTTACTTCTGGTTAATGCACAACTCTTCAAAGCTTTCTTTATCGCTCTCTCCCGAGTGTTCAAGGAGATTAAGTATGGTTTGAGATTTGTAGTGATATCTATAATCTCATCCTAGATTAGATCTCTGCCTGTCTGCATAGGGATATACCCAGTTACTTGGGAGACAAATGGGTGATTTGTTACTATTAACCCTTTATTCTCTTTCTGAAATTTTTTCACTTCTTCTTCCATATGCAGGTTCTGTTCTTCTAGATTTGAAGTCCTTTCCTTCAGTTCTTTGATCTCTACTTCCTTGAGACTAACCTGAGACATAGCCCGCGAGAGGCTATTGATATCATTTTTCTCCTTCTCTTAATTTTCCTGGGTAGGCCGCGTGCTCAAAATAGGAAAGTTATCTTTCAAGTCTTCTATCTGTCGATCCAAACTTGACTTATCCTTTTCCCATTTTGCCTTTTTCTCAATTAACTTTAGCAATTCATCCTGGCTTTCATTGAGTTCTCTAACTAAGGCTTCTTTCTCCTGTTCCAACTTAGTCACTTCAGGATTTTGGATCAACTGGGTATTTGAGACCTTAGCTTTCTTCTGTAATGTTTGGATTAGGGTTTCCTTTTCTGTCAACAATTTTTTAATAGCTTTACAGCTACCATCACTAGCAACTAGGTCTAATTGTATCTTCCTGATTTGCTGCTGGTGTGATTTATTCTCCTATCTTTCTCATCTCAACTGAGTGTCCATTTTATTGATTATTTCTCCAAACTTATCCACTTTCAGCTTCGCCTGTATGTAATCTTCATAAATAATGTCCCCTAGTTGCTTATGCATCTGGACCTTATCCGGAGCCGATATTTTTGTTAAATCATACGTTACTTCCGTCAGTTTACTCGAGGTAGCCACCGCCACCTTTAGAGTACCTACCTTCACATTTCAGCTGGCTACTAGGGAGACGCCTAATTTCGACAAGTTTCGAGCCTTTGGTAACAAGTCGTATATCTGCTGAGCCGAGACCTACTTGTCCTGCACATATTTCTCAAACATCTTCTCTCTTGAAGAGAAATTACTTGTATCCCCACTTTCCTGAGCTTCTTGGAAATTGTACTCCACTACCTGCAACCCCGGGAATTGGATTTTATTCTTCTCTATTATCTTCAACTTCCATTGAAATAGTCGCGACGGCTTGTGTTAGGGCCAATTCTTGGTTCCCAACTCTGCATCTCTTTCCTCTTTCTTCATCATATTCCTCTAAGATTTCGTGCAAATTCCTCTTTTCTCTTACTTCGGCAGTCTTAGGAACTTCCTCCATCTCTATAGCTGCCTTCAGCAAGGCGAGCTCCTCGCCTTGCAAGCCGGGGGCCATTTCTGCTTCTGGTTCGGACTGCAACAAATTCCTTTTGGCCGATAACCCTTCTATTTATGTATGCTCAAAACCGCTTGGTTATTCAGCTTCCTTCTGTCAGAGATTATATGATAAGGGTCGTAGCTTTTTGCCACATATTTTTCAAACTCAAATTCTCCCATCAACTGCTGCACTTCCGCAATACCCTCCTTGCTATTTACAATGAATGGGCCAATGATCCAAGGAAATTTCAAATCTGTTCCTTTCCTGAATTTTGCAAAAAGATCCTCTTCAAAGATTAACTTTTGTCTAATAAATTCCAAAGAGAAAATTTTGGATGTCAAAAAGGCCAATAGCACGTAAGGTTCATGTGTAAACCCATATAGCCAAATGACTATGGAGTCTCTGGATAAAAACTAGTCTCCTACTGCTACTTCCCTTTTCAACTGCAACAAGGTTTTCATTTCAGGCAATACTCTTGGCATCCCTTATTCAAAAAATAATTTGTACAACACAAATAACATAGAATTCATGTAATTGAACATGGTGTCTTCTAGGTGACTGGCATAAACTCCCGACGGGAAACATAACTCATTGTGGTTACTGTCCATGACCAACGTCATTAGATGGGCCTGAAAACGGAAACATCTAGTGTTCGGGAAAGCAGCCAATTGGGCGTTAATGCTTTCTGCTATAAAACTTTTGAACCTGAGACCTGAGACTGACTTATAACTGACCAGGGGCGGGCCAATGCTTATTCTATACAGCAAGCTTAATTGCACTTCCGTCACCCCCCCTTTCACTATCAAGACCAAAAAACTGTGCAAGTAATGACAGAACCAATTGGGTATTGGTATTAAACAGGCTAACATCTACTGGGTAAGGGGTTTCTTCAATTTCCAGGTCCGGTTTTAAGCAAGCAGTCAAAAAGTCTTTCCAACTCTCGGAAGGACTCTTACGATAGAGGGTTACCAATGCTATTTCAGAGAACTCTTTAGACTCAGGTGGGAGAAAACCAAGGACTTCAAATGAGCGATGCACCACCTAAGGTTCTATAGAACAGACAATTCTACTCTGCCGGTTATTCATGATAACTCTTTGAGATCCCTCATAGTTGGATACACACCAAGAGATGAACTCGGGAAATGACATGATCTGGTCTGGACAAAACAAAATGAAAGACAACTGAAAAAACCCTATGTACATTTGTACCTTCATCCCGCAGCCCTTTCAACCTTCTTTTTATCTCAGTCACGGGAATTTGGGTAACTGTGTTCAAAGTACTACCATGCCTGTCTTCCAAGGCATTCTTAACTCTACTTGTGCTCACGGCGGAACCTTCTTCCATGATTTCTACTCAATTATCTACTTTACTGACAAGTCTTAGTCGGAAGGGCCTACCTGTTGCAAGCAAATCTTCTGGAATGCTCCTGTCGCAAGCCTGATCACCCTCACTGTCTCCCACCCACCGAGAAGCTTCTAGACCTCGACAGTTTTCCAAATAAACAAATGCCTACTACCTCCACTGATGGTTTTATATATAAATCTTCTTTACGTAACCCTCGGTCTTATCCGCCACCTTGTCCGATGATCCCGATCGTTGATTCTTCACGGGTGATTTTTGGCCATCAGATCTAGACCTTTATTTAATCTTCTGATGTGACCTTTTATTCTTGCCCTCCATCGGATCCCAGGTAGGACCTACTCTATGTCATTCTATTGTTACCACGTGTCCATGGAGTATCATCGATGTTTTCCTAGAGTGGTTTTAGATACCACTTCCCTTCCCCGTAATCACCTGTGGCGTTTCCACCTATCCGATGGTTTTATCCATCACGACCACCTTCTTAGGTATCCATCGTGCTACTTCTCGATGAGATCAATATTTGACCATAGATCTTATTCTTCTTTGCATCTGCGGTAGAGATGAGCGACATATTTAATGTTCCGCCTTTCCCCGACAACGGGTCCCACTATCTACTCCGTCGCGCACCTTCCTTTAACTCTGCACCGTCGATCTAGCCCACCTACTCTCCACACCATTAATTGATTTATGACTCTACCACCCCGGTATCTTGTGCCCTTGTGGTGGTTTTGTTTACCTCTTGTCTTCCCGTGATGAGCCCTCCAACTGCCATCTATCCAACGGTATCACCCATCGCTACCACCCTGTTGGTCATCCATCAGGAAGCTTCTCGACGAGATGGATCTTGGACCATGGATCTGGCTCCGCTTTGCATCCACGACTGTTCTCCTTCCGAGACTTAACCCTCATATTACTTTAGGCTGTCGAACTTAGGATTTTGGGGTTATTCATTCGCTTAGAAGGCTCTTTCCCATACTTCTTTGTGAATTTCTCATGGGGTATTCCCTCTTAGCCCTCTGTATATTAATTTTTCCCTATCCTAGCCTTCAACCATGGAGGAATATTGGGGCTTTCAAACCTTTATCAGGTACGTTTCTCCAACCCTATTCCTTTCACACTTGATATTTATGAGGTGAAAAAATCAGATGTTAACACTCATCATAAAAGGTAAGACAACTCAAGTTGTTCATGCAAGTCAGAATGAGAATTCTGGAACTGTGCTCTACACAGAGAGCAAAGGAGTAGAAATTTATTGTGCAATAGAAGAGAAGGACAACGCAATGCAAGAAGCATTTCAGACAGAAGTGAAAGATGAATCCTGGTTATGGCATTTCAAATTTGGACATCTGAATTTTGGTGGGCTGAAGCTACTGCACACAAAGGACATGGTGAAAGGATTACCATTGATCGAAAGACCAGAGAGAATTTGTGAAGGCTGTATTTTTGGAAAGCAGCACAGAGAGACTTTTCCAGTCGAAAAGTCATACAGAGCACGCACACCACTTGAAATCGTGCATTCTGATATTTGTGGACCGATGCAGACACCATCCATGGGAGGAAGCATTTATCTTCTCACATTCATAGATGATTTCACAAGAAAAACATGGTTTTACTTTCTAAAGCATAAATCTGATGCATTTGATTGTTTTCAGCAGTTCATGTTAAATATTCAGAATTTAATTCAATCTGATCTAGGATCTTAACTGAGAGAACAACATGTACAGCATATCTACAGCATATCAATCATGGAGACAATAGTGCAATCACACAAGAGACACAAAGATTTACTTGGGGAAAACCATAAAGGTGAAAAACCCCAATAACTTCCTCAGAGATAGATAGAACAATGATACAACCAACCATAAGAGATAGACACAACCTAGCAGCAGATCCTCCTCCTCCATAAGTGTGCCACTCCTCCTTGAGTGCATGTGTGAGAAGTGAGTGAGTAAATAGTGTGCCTCCCGCACTCTATTTATACTTGACTTGACTTGCCTTTTTACCTAACTCATGTAGGCTCGAACTTAACCACATAACATAATGCTGACTGGGCCGACCCCCAATAGGGTGGTCTAATAACCCTTTGACCCACATGGCCGACCCCCAACAGGATGGTCTAATAACCCTTTGACCCACATGACTTATACAGGGCCGACCCCAACAAGGTGGTCTAATAACCCATCAAGTATAAGTTACGACACTTACAATATAAATAACGACACTTCCGTATAGAGGAATAATAACATCTCTATAGGAATACAATATACATATATGTGAAATACATTCCGAAGTTACATATTCATCAACACTCCCTCTTAACTAGGAAGGTATTTCTCAGCACAGTTCTTCTAGCACAAGTCATCTTCTCTGGATCATCGTCACTGGATAATCGTCATCGAGTCATCATCATCGTCACTGCTGCTGCTATCTCAATCAATCTCTGAATCTACTCGTCATAGGAAGTTCTACAGAGCCAGTCCTTTTTCATACTGGATGTAGGCCCACCACCTGCAGGTCTTCATCATCACTGGCCATACTGTGGAATCCTCAGGACTTATTACGTTCGTCACAAAACCTGGCTGCAGCATCCCAGGCTATTACGAGCACACAGCTCTACCTGTAGGATCTCCCAGGAGCACATTACATGTGACCCATCACAAAACCTGGCTGAAGCATCCCAGCTGTTACGAGCATGCGGCTCTACCTGTCAGATCTCCCAGGAGCACATTACATGTGATCTCACCACAAAACCTGGCTGAAGCATCTGAGGCCTTTTTCATCCTGTCCAGATCTCCCAGGAGCAAATTACATGTGGTCATGGAAAAACCTGGCTGAAGCATCTGAGGCCTTTTTCATCCTGTCCAGATCTCCCAGGAGAAAACTACATGCCATAGGACAAAACCTCGCAAGAGCATCTGCCAGATATCACAGGGCACCGAATTACATGCCATAAGCAAAACCTCGAAAGACTATCTGCAGATCTCCCAGGGCACAAATTACATGTCCTCCCAAGCAAAACCTCGCAAGAGCATTTTCCAGATGTCCCAGGGCACTGAATTACATGCCATAGGCAAAACCTCGAAAGACCATCTGCAAATCTCCCAGGGCACAAATTACATGCTTTCCTGCACAACCTGATCCATGGCCACAAAATATCATCTGATACTCATCATCATCACTGCAAAATCCTGCTGCATGTCATCTGGAGAAGCTCGTCATCCACGATCATCCTCATCATACAATGCATCCATCTGATGCACACATAGATACATGATCCACACAATGTATCCATCAATCATACATGATCTACCTGATCATACAAAGATACATGATCCACACAATGTACCCATCAACATACATGATCTACCTGATCATACAAGGATACATGATCCACACAATGTACCCATCAACATACATGATCTACTTGATCATACAAGGATACATGATCCACACAATGTACCCATCAACATACATGATCTACCTGATCATACAAAGATACATGATCCACACAATGTATCCATCAGCATCCATGATCTACCTGATCATACAAAGATACATGATCCAACCGATCATATCCAGCATCCAGCATGATGCATACATACATAAATGATCCAACTGATCATATCCAGCATCCAACATGATGCATACATACATAAATGATCCAACTGATCATATCCAAGCAGAAACCAGAACATCATCCTGATGCCCATTATCCAGCGCTTACATCCACAGCCATGTGAAGGATCCTCCTTCCAACATGCTTGGAATGGCTTCAGCAAATGTGTCCATCACTTCTTCCTCGAAGTGTCCTCGATCTGAAGAATGCCAAGCCTCTCTCTGAAGTACTCGAACTTCACTCTGGCTAGCGGCTTCGTCAGCACATCTATAATCTGCTCTTCTGTCGCAACATATAGGAGCTTCACAGCTCCTCTCTGCACCATATCCCTGATATAGTGATATTTGATCTCTATGTGTTTCGACCTGTCATGAAACACTAGGTTCTTGGACAGCTTCACACAACTCTGGTTATCACAGAAGATACCAGTAGCCTCCAATGGGAGATCAAATAACTCAAACAGTAGCTTCCGTAGCCATACTGCCTCACAACTAGCTGAACAGGCTGCAACATACTCTACCTTAGCTGTACTTAGTGCTACGCAGGACTACTTCCTGTTGAACCAAGAGATCACACCTGATCCCATACTGAAGCAACACCCAGATGTGCTCTTCCTATCTGCGGCACTGCCAGCCCAATATGAATCAACATAACCCTGCAGGTTAAACTTTTGATTCGCCTCATACTTGAGCCCATAATCCACTGTACCCTTCAGGTACCTCAGAACATGCTTTACAGCAACCAGGTGAACACTCCTCAGATCCGTCAGGAACTAGCGCAATGTGTTCACAGCAAATCAAATATCCGGTCTCGTGTTCGTCAGGTACATCAAGGACCCAATCATCTGACGATACGTAGAGACATCAACCAGCTCAGATGAAGCATCACATAGAAGCTTCAGATTCGATGCCATAGATTCAATCTGATCTAGGATCTTAACTGAGAGAACAACATGTACAGCATATCTACAGCATATCAATCATGGAGACAATAGTGCAAGCACACAAGAGACACAAAGATTTACTTGGGGAAAACCATAAAGGTGAAAAACCCCAATAACTTCCTCAGAGATAGATAGAACAATGATACAACCAACCATAAGAGATAGACACAACCTAGCAGCAGATCCTCCTCCTCCATAAGTGCGCCACTCCTCCTTGAGTGCATGTGTGAGAAGTGAGTGAGTAAATAGTGTGCCTCCCGCACTCTATTTATACTTGACTTGACTTGCCTTTTTACCTAACTCATGTAGGCTCGAACTTAACCACATAACATAATGCTGACTGGGCCGACCCCCAATAGGGTGGTCTAATAACCCTTTGACCCACATGGCCGACCCCCAATAGGATGGTCTAATAACCCTTTGACCCACATGACTTATACAGGGCCGACCCCAACAAGGTGGTCTAATAACCCATCAAGTATAAGTTACGACACTTACAATATAAATAACGACACTTCCGTATAGAGGAATAATAACATCTCTATAGGAATACAATATACATATATGTGAAATACATTCCGAAGTTACATATTCATCAATAGTTCAAGGCACTCATGGAGAAGCATAGTGGGTACAACATCAAGATTTTGAGAACAGATAGAGGTGGTGAGTATCTCTCAAATGATTTATTGAACTTTTGCAAAAATCATGGCATACAGAAGCAGTTCACTACATGATATACACCACATCAGAATGGTATCGCAGAGAGAAAGAATAGAACCATTATGAAGATGGCGCATAGTATGTTGGTAGCTGTGCATCTATCAAATGAATACTGGGCTGAAGCAGTGGCAACTGCAGTATACATCATGAATCAATGTCTGACGAAGAGAGTGAAGAACAAGGTTCCGCACGAAGCATGGACAGGTATGAAACATAGTGTTTTTCATTTGAAATTTTTTGGTTGTGTAGCATACGCACATGTTCCAGATGATCTAAGAAAGAAATTAGACAATAAAGGATAGAAATGCATCTTCATTGGATATTTTGAAGACACAAAAGCATACAAGTTGTATGATCCGTTTGCAAGGAAAGTCATCATCAACTGCGATGTTCAGTTTTTGGAAAATGAAGCATGGGATGGAACAGTAGAGAAGAATGTGAAAATCGTTTCACATGTTGAACACGATGACAGCGTAAAAGATGTGGATGAGACTCCGCATGTAAATCAGAATTGCGCAACTCTGTTTACGCCAAGGATTGCGCAGTATGCTCTAGCACAAAGTACTCCAACACAAGTCGCAGCTCAAGCTACTTTGTTAAGCACACCAAGTGTGTAGCAAACTCCATCAAGCAGTTCGCGCAGCTCACGCAGTTCGACACCAGCAACTCCACCGAGGACAAGAAGTCTACATGAGATATATGAGGTTGGTACACCTAATTCATTCTCATGTTTTGCATTATTTTCTCAAGTTAATGATCCTTTAACATTTGAAAAAGTTGTTCAAGATAAAGTTTGGGCACAAGCCATGGATGAAGAAATAGAATGCATTGAGAAGAATCAATCATGGGAACTAGTTGATGTTCCTAAGGACAAGGATGTGATTAGCATCAAATGGATTTATAAGACCAAGAAAGACGGTGATGGAAATGTGCAGAAGCACAAGGAAAAATTGGTAGCAAGAGGGTTCACTTAGTAGCCCAGCATAGACTTCAATGAAACTTTTGCACCTGTAGCGCGCATGGACACTATTAGAACAGTCTTGGCCATCGCAGCACAAAAGAAATGGCCTGTCTATCAAATGGATTTCATGCCCGCATTTCTAAATGGCTATTTGGAGGAAGAAGTATACGTGGAGTAGCCACAAGGTTATGAACTTCTAGGACAAGGACACAGAGTGTACAGAATGAAAAAGGCACTCTATGGTTTGAAGCAAGCTCCCAGAGCTTGGTACAGTTGCATTGACTCATACCTCATTCAAAATGGATTTCACAGAAGTGAATGTGATCCAATGCTGTACACAAAGATCAACAAGGAAAGTAATAAGCTAATTGTCTGCATGTATGTAGATGATTTAATATTTATTGGTGATTTTGGTATAGAAGAATTCAGAACAATTATGGAGAGTGAATTTGAAATGACTAATTTGGGGCTTATGAAGTATTTCCTAGGAATTGAAGTCCAGTAGACTGAAAATGGTATATTCATATCACAGTCCAAGTATGCAAGTGATGTCTTGAATAGGTTTAAGATGTTAAATTGCAAGACAGCTCCAACACTAGTGATAACAGGTTTGAAATTGAGCAAGGATGATGATGGATCCACTGTAGATCCTACATTGTTTAAAAGGCTCGTTGGAAGCCTTATGTATCTTACAATAACAAGGCCAAACATCATGTATGGGGTCAGTTTAATCTCAAGATTCATGGAGTCACCAAAAGAATCGCATTGGCAAGTAGGTAAAAGAATTATGAGGTATGTAAGTGGAACAAAAGACTTTGGTATTTTGTATTCAACCTCAGAAAAGTTCAAACTCATTGGATACACTGACATTGACAATGGAGGTAGCATAGATGACAGAAAAAGCACATCTGGGAATACATTTCATGTAGGAACAGGTGTTGTATCATGGGCTTCAAAGAAACATCCCATAGTAACTCTCTCTTCAGGAGAAGCAGAGTATGTTTCATCAACAAGCGCAACATTTCAAGCAGTTTGGATGTGGATGTTAAGTGATCTATCACAGATCTAGCAAGAACCTACAGTCATTTACTGTGACAACAATTCAGCTATCGCACTATCAAAGAATCATGTGTTTCACAAGAGAACCAAGCACATCGACACAAGGTATCACTTCATCAGAGAATTGGTAAACAACAAGGAAATCTATTTATAATTTTGTAGGTCTGAAGATCAAGTTGCATGCATATTTACAAAACCATTGGCAAAAGACCCATTCCAATTTCTACGAAGTTGCTTGGGAGAGACAAGTTCTGCACAGTGAACTCTATCATGAACAGAGCATGTTTCAGCTCTGAAATATTTTGTAATATTGTATTTTTGTTTAATGATCCCCATCCGCTCCTAATTAAGGGGGAGTGTTGGAAATATCATAATTAATGAGCTGATAGCGTATCAGATATGCACCGGCTCTGTCAGACCCCAGTCGGTCATTTTGTCAGTCTGTAATGTCTGATAATCAGTCAGTTTGTAGCCAATCTCAATCATGGCAAGTTGTATTTAAGTAGCTACTCTTGTATTCGGCAAGATCATATTTTCTTAGGTAGCATTGAATTACAGTCCTTAATGAAATCCTATAGCTTCCAAGCGAAGCCATCTTGAGTTGGTGAAATGAAACTCTATAAATGTAAATCATTCACAAGAGGATTAGTTAGAGGTGAGGGAGTGAAAGAAGAAAAAGAAGTGAAAATTCGTGAAGTAATTCAAGAGCCCAAGCTCTGTGTAAATGGTGAAAGATTGAAGTTAATATCATCTCTCTGTAAGTGCACAAAGTTACTCTGTTTTACTGAGTAATATATATAAGTCTATAGTTTCGCATATTCATTCTCAAGAATGTTAAATGTTTTGTTGCTCACATCTTCTTCATATTTAGTTGTGTGAATGTTGTTTACATTTACGCGCAGTAAATCAAATCAAGAATTCTCAAGTATTTCATTGTGGTGAATGCCCTAGTTTAATGCGTAGTAACTTCTACATATATTCTGGTTCTTATGTTTTAAGACAAGTTTATTTAAGTTTGAGTTGTGCGCACTTAAATAGGTATACAAAGTTAACCGCGCAGTTAACCTTTGTAAAAGTGAAAAGTGTGTGCAAAAGTGATTTGTATAAAGTGCGCAAAGTCAAGTTCCGCAAAGTTAGAGTAGCGGGCATTTATGTAAAGTAAAGTATTGCGCAAAGTCAAGATTTGTGCATTTGCACAAAGTTCAAGTGCGCATTAGAAATCGTGCAGTAACCTTTGCGCAGTAAGAAAGTGGAATCGCGGAATAGAAATGCGCAGTTAATATATGCACGATAGAATGTGAAAACGCGTAGTTAATCTGCGTCCGGTCAAAGGTTAAAGGTGAATTGCACATCTAATATCCGCGCAATCATTTTGTGAAGTAAAGTGTTTTTATAAAGTGGAAGAAAATTAAAGTTAAACATTTGCTAGGTCTAGCGCATGTCCTTAGCAAAAGAAAAAGAAATATTCATGTATCACGCAGTGAATTTTTTAAATTGACTGCGCGTGCCCCTTTTTCCCTTCACCCCGTTGGTTCCCACGATCCAGGTAGGTAAGGTAATAAAGGAGAAACCATAGACCTCAGGGAACCAACCACAGATCCGAGGTCAACACGCTTTAACCAGCAATTGAAACTGCAGAGGCGATCTGCCTCAATGCAGAGAAGGGAGGAAACGAGATATACATCTACCCATTCACCGAAGAGGTGAAACTGCCATCACAGAGATTTCATTCTGTATTTCACATATCGCACTTCCACCTTCCAATGGAATTTGCATCTGCATGATTAAATAGAAGTAAAACGAAAATCCAAGATTACTAAATCGGACCACTCAACATAAAACAGTTATAAACAAATTCTAAGAAACATAAACATAAATTTACCTACAAATGTGTTCGCCTAAGATTGCAAATCTATTTGCCTGAGATTGCAAATGTGTTTGAGTGAGATCGCAGGTCAGCTGAGAACTAAGTTTTCTTGTTGCTAAATAGAACAAATTCTCTGTTATCTCCTCTCTCGGTGCAGTATAGTTTGGCATAGTGTGGCAGAGGCTTTAGCTGCCATGAAGCAAAACTAGAAAGCTGTTACAACAAACCCTATAGCTTCCACAAATCTGAAGAGAAAAAGGCGCATGCGGCACGTGCAGTCAATTTAAAAATTCACTGCGTGATACATGAGTATTTCTTTTTATTTGCTAAGGACATGCGCTAGACCTAGCAAATGCTTAACTTTAATTTTCTTCCACTTACTTCATAAAACACTTTACAACAAAATGATCACGCAGAGATTACATGCGCAATTCACCTTTAACCTTTTACCGTGCACAGATTTACTACGCGATTCAAACTTTTATTACGTGCAGATTAACTGCGCATTTCTACTCCACGATTCCTCTTTCTTACTACGCAAAGGTTACTGCACGATTTCTACTACGCACTTGAACTTTGCGCAAATGCACAAATCTTGACTTTGCACAATACTTTATTTTGCATAAATGTGCGCTACTCTAACTTTGCAGAACTTGACTTTGCGCACTTTATACAACTCACTTTTGCACACACTTTTCACTTTTACAAAGGTTAACTACATGGTTAACTTTGTATACCTATCTAAATGCGCACAACTCAAACTTAAATAAACTTGTCTTAAAACATAAGAACAGAAATATATGTAGAATTTACTGCACGTTAAATTAGGGCATTCACCACCATGAAATACTTGGGAATTCTTGATTTGATTTACTGCGCGTAAATGTTGACAACATTCACACAACTAAATATGAAGAAGATGTGCGTGACACAACATTTAACATTCTTGAGAATGAATATGCAAAACTATAGACTTATATATATTAGTCAATAAAACAGAGTAACTTTGCGCACTTACAGAGAGATGATATTAACTTCAATCTTTCACCATTTACACAGAGCTTGGGCTCTTGAATTACTTCACGGATTTTCACTTCTTCTTCTTCTTTCACTCCCTCACCTCTAACTAATCCTGTGTGAATGATTTACATTTATAGAGTTTCATTTCACCAACTCAAGATGGCTTCACTTGGAAGCTACAGGATTTCATTAAAGACTATAATTCAATGCTACCTAAGAAAATCTAATATTGCCGAATACAAGAGTGGCTACTTAAATAGTAACTTGTCGTGACTGGGATTGGCTGCAAACTGACTAACTATCAGACATTGCAGACTGACAAAATGATTGACTGGGGTCTGACAGAGCCGGTGCATATCTAATACGCTATTAGCTCATTAATTATGATATTTCCAACACTCCCCCTTAATTATGAGTGGATGGGGATGATTAAACAAAAGTAAAATAATACAAAATATTTCAGAGCTGAAACATGCTCTGTTCATGACAGAGTTCAATGCACAGAACTTGTCACTCCCAAACAACTTCGCAGAAATTGAAATGGGTCCTTTGCTAATGGTTTTGTAAATATGTCTGCAACTTGATCTTCAAACCTGCAAAATTCTAAATAGATTTCCTTGTTGTTTATCAATTCTCTGATGAAGTGATACCTTGTGTCGATGTGCTTGGTTATTTTGTGAAACATGTGATTCTTTGACAATGCGATAGCTGAATTGTTGTCACATAAATGACTATAGGTTCTTGTTGGTTCTGCGGTAGATCACTTAACATTGTCCTCATCCAAACTGCCTGACATGTAGCGCTTGTAGCTGCAACATACTCTGCTTCTGCTGAAGAGAGAGTTACTATGGGCTATTTCTTTGAAGCCCATGATACAACACCTATTCCTACATGAAATGTATTCCCATATGTGCTTTTCCTGTCATCCATGCTGCCTCCATTATCACTGTCAGTGTATCCAATGAGTTTAAAATTTTCTGTGGTTGAATACAAAATACCAAAGTCTTTTGTTCCACTTGCATACCTCATAATTCTTTTACCTAATTGCCAATGTGATTCTTTTGGTGACTCCATGAATCTTGAGATTAAACTGACACCATACATGATGTCTGGCCTTGTTGCTGTAAGATACATAAGAATGACAATGAGCCTTTTAAACATAATAGGATGTACAGTGGATCCATCATCACCTTGCTCAATTTCAAACCTGTTATCACTGGTGTTGGAGCTGTCTCACAATTTAACATCTTAAACCTGTTCAAGACATCACTTGCATACTTTGACGGTGATATGAAAATACCATTTTCATTCTGCTAAACTTCAATGCCCAGAAAATACTTCATAAGCCCCAAATTAGTCATTTTGAATTCACTCTCCATAACTGTTCTAAATTCTTCTATGCCAAAATCACCAGTAAATATTAAATCATCTACATACAGGCAGACAATTAGCTTATTACCTTGCTGATTGATTTTTGTGTATAGTGTTGGCTCACATTCACTTCTGTGAAATCCATTATGAATGAGGTATGAGTTAATGCGACTATACCAAGCTCTGGGAGCTTGCTTCAAACCATACAATGCCTTTTTCAGTCTGTACACTCCATGTCCTTGTCCTGGAACTTCATAGCCTTGTGGCTGCTCAACATATACTTCTTCTTCTAAATAACCATTTAAAAATGCAGACTTGTCATCCATTTGATAAACGAGCCATTTCTTTTGTGCTGTGATGGCCAAAACTGTTCTGATAGTATCCATTCATGCTATAGGTGCAAAAGTTTCATTGAAGTCTATGCCAGGCTGCTGATTGAACCCTCTTGCTACCAATCTTTCCTTGTGCTTTTGCACATTTCCATCAGCATCTTGCTTGGTCTTATAAATCCATTTGACGCTGATCAAATCCATGTCCTTAGGAACATCAACTAGTTCCCATGTTTGATTCTTCTCAATGCATTCTATTTCTTCATCCATGGCCTGCGCCCAAACTTTGTCTTCAACTACTTCTTCAAAAGTTAGAGGATCATTAACTTGAGAAAATAATGCAAAACATGAGAATGAATTAAGTGTACCATCCTCATATATCTCGCGCGGACTTCTTGTCCTTGGTGGAGTTGTTGGTGTCGCACTCCCCGAGCTGCGCGAACTGCTTGATGGAGTTTGCTGCGCACTTGGTGTGTTTGTCAGAGTAGCTTGTGTTGCGCCTTGTGTTGGAGTTGCTTGTGCTGGAGCATGTTGCGCAATCCTTGGAGTAGATGGAGTTATGCAATTCTTATTTACATGCGGAGTCTCATCCACATCTTCTGCATTGTCATCATGTTCAACATGTGAAACGATTTTCACATTCTTCTTTACTGTTCCATCCCATGCTTCATTTTCCACAAACTGAACATTGTGACTGATGATGACTTTCCTTGCAACTGGATCATACAACTTGTATGCTTTTGTGTCTTCACAATATCCAATAAAAATACATTTCTGTCCCTTTTTGTCTAATTTCCTTCTTAGATCATATGGAACATGTGCGTATGCTATACAACCAAAAACTATCAAATGTGAAACACTATGTTTCATACATGTCCATGCTTCCTGCGGAACCTTGTTCTTCATGCTCTTTGTCGGACATCGATTCATGATGTATACTGCAGTTTCCACTGCTTCAGCCTAGTATTTATTTGAAGATGCACGGCTGCCAGCATACTATGCACCATCTCCATAATGGTTCTGTTCTTTCTCTCTCCGATACCATTCTATTGCGGTGTATACCGCCCAGTGAACTACTTATGTATGCCATGATTCTTGCAAAAGTTTAAGAAATCATTTGAGACATACTCACCACCTCTATCTGTTCTCAATATATTGATGCTGTACCCACTCTGCTTCTCCACGAGTGCCTTAAACTGCTGAAAACAATCAAATGCATCAGAGTTATGCTTTAGAAAGTAAAACCATGTTTTTCTTATGAAATCATCTATGAATGTGAGAAGATAAGTGCCATGGATGGTGTTTGCATCGATCCAGAAATATCAGAATCAGAATGCACGATTTCAAGTGGTGTGCGTGTTCTGTATGACTTTCTGACTTGAAAAGTTTCTTTGTGCTGTTTGCCAAAAATACAGCCTTCACAAATTCTCTCTGGTCTTTCGATCAATGGAAATCCTTTCACCATGTCCTTCGTGTGCAGTAGCTTCATCCCACCAAAATTCAGATGTCCAAATCTGAAATGCCATAACCAGGACTCATCCTTTACTTCTATCTGAAATGTTGCTTGCATTGCATTGTCCTTCTCTTCTTCTCCTTTGCTCTCTGCGCGGTGCGCAGTTCCAGAATTCTCATTCTGACTAGCATGCACAACTTGAGTTGTCTTTTCTCTTATGATGGGTCTTATCCTCAAAGAAAACAAGCGATTTCTTGTCATCTACACTTCAACAATTAACTGATTGCTAGGATATATGTCCTTGATCACACAGCACTTACCTACCATGTGAACTATGTAACCTTTTTTCATTAGCTAACCAATGCTCATCAGGTTTTGCTTCAAACCTTGAACATAATAAATATCATGCATACATTTCTTCTCCCCCTGTTTTGTTAGAATATCACCAGTACCGTTTCACAAAACAGTAACTTGAATATTGTTTCCAAGTGTTACATCAGTTTGAACTGATTTATCTAGACTGAAAAATAAACTTAAATTACCAGTCATATGATTTCTACAGCCTGATTCTAAATACTATATGTCATTTGGAATTTCTTGGACAGCATTGCATTCCAGTGGAGATGCGCATGCTAAGAACAGTGAGTTGTTCGTAGCGCTGTTGTTGCTTGACTGCACTTCACCTTGCTTTCCTTGGTCATACTGCTTCTTCCTGTATTCATATGCAAAGTGTCCATACTTCTTACAGTAATGACATTTAATTTTTTATTTATCATACCTTTGTCCACTTGACTGATTGGGGGTCTGATTCTGGCCTCTACCTGTGCCATGCGCAGGGCTGCTGCTGCAACCTCCTCTGAACGAACTTCATCCTCTGCCTCTTGCGTGGCTTATGGATGACTGTGCTGCGAATGCACCTTCAAGCGATGTATCTGAACCGCTGATTCTATGTTCATGATTGAGTAATGAGGATTGCAACTCATCAATAGTAAATGTGGATAGATCTTTGTTTTCCTCCAGGGTTACAACCAAAGATTCAAATTTCTTTGGTAGAACTCTAAGAAATTTTTCAACAACTCTTTGGTCAGTTAGAGTTGCTCCATGAGACTTTATTTAATTAACAAGACCAATAACACGAGTATAGAATGAGTCTACTGACTCTGTATTTTTCATTGACAAAGATTCAAAATCTCTTCTCAGAATCTGAAGTTTAGCAGTCTTTACCTTGTCCAAACCTTGATAGGAATTTTTCAGTGTGTCCCACGCTTCCTTTGCTAACTGCGTTGCTGCTACTCTTGGGAGTATTGATTCATGTGTTGCTTGATGTAAGTGGAACAACGCCTTTCCATCTCTCTTCCTCTGTTCCCTCAGAACATCATTCTCAGCTTGTGTGAGATTGTTGTATGCTGCTGCATTTGCTGGTTGTGCATAACCATTCTGGACTATCTCCCATACATCTTGACCTCTAAACAAAGCCTTCATTGTTAGAGACCAATATTCATAATTTTTACCAGTAAATATGGGGGTTTGCACATTAACCGAAGTGGAAACCATTCTTAATCACTTTTCCCTTTTGTAAATACAAATTCTACTTTCCGTAAACCAGGCTCTGATACCAGATGAAGGGAAAAAAGGGCACACGGCAAGCATAGTCAATTAAAAAATTCACTGCGCGATACATGAGTATTTCTTTTTTTTGCTAAGGACATGCGCTAGACCTAGCAAATGCTTAACTTTAATTTTCTTTCACTTACTTCATAAAACACTTTACTACAAAATGATCACCCAGAGATTACATGGGCAATTCAACTTTAACCTTTTACCGCACGTAGATTAACTGCACGATTCAACCTTTTACTGCGCGTAGATTAAATGCGTGTTTCTACTCCGCGATTTCTCTTTCTTACTGGGCAAAGGTTACTGCGTGATTTCTACTGTGCACTTGAACTTTGCACAAATGCAAAAATCTTGACTTTGCTCAATACTTTACTTTGCATAAATGCGCACTTTTCTGAACTTGAATTCGCCCACTTTATACAAATCACTTTTGCACACACTTTTCACTTTTACAAAGGTTAACTGTGCGGTTAACTTTGTATACCTATCTAAATGTGCACAAATCAAACTTAAATAAACTTTTCTTAAAACATAAGAACCAAAATATATGTAGAAGTTACTGCGCGTTAAATTAGGGCATTCACCACCATGAAATACTTGGGAATTCTTGATTTGATTTACTGCGCGTAAATGTAAACAGCATTCACACAACTAAATATGAAGAAGATGTGGGCGACAAAACATTTAACATTCTTGAGAATGAATATGCGAAACTATAGACTTATATATGTCCACTTACAGAGAGATGATATTAACTTCAATCTTTCACCATTTACACAGAGCTTGGGCTCTTGAATTACTTCACTGAAATCACTTCTTCTTCTTCTTTCACTCCCTCACCTCTAACTAATCCTGTGTGAATGATTTACATTTATAGAGTTTCATTTCACTGAGTGAAGATGGCTTCGCTTGGAAGCTACAGGATTTTATTAAAGAGTGTAATTCAATGCTACATAAGAAAATCTGATCTTGAATACAAGAGGGGCTACATAAATACTAACTTGCCGTGACTAGGATTGGCTACAAACTGACTTACTGTTAGATGCTGCAAACTGACAAAACGACCGACTGGGTCTGACAGAGCCCAAGCATATCTGATACACTATCAGCTCATTAATTATGATATTTCCAACAGAATCAGGAATAACTTCCTGTGTTGAAGCCTCTTGGTAAACAGTTATCGCAGGATTGTGTAGCCGCCATAAGTTGGGCTTAACCATCACGGTGGAGCATCTTCATATCTTCAACGTCATGGTACCATTTGTGAATCGTTCACTTGGATCGAGGACTCCACAACAGCCATAAGTTAAGCTTAAACAATTAGCTTAAATGATTCTGCGCTTAAACAATTCATTATCTTTAACTAAAAAGGACGACCATTGAAACAATCTTAGCACATGTGTCACCTTCTACCTTGAATCTAGTGAATCTATAGATCTTCCTCCATTTCCCCCAAAAATCTAAGATATAATTAGGCCTATCCTATCAACTTAACTAGAAACAGAGAGTCATTGTATCCACCTTCTCTACTCCTTGTCCTTTCAAACCCAATAACTCAACTCAGAATTGATGAATCCAAGTGCAAGCATAAAACCATATAACACAATAAAGAGAGAGCCAATCTATCCATACGTGAATTTCACATAAACTAGAGGGAGACGAATGGCATTAAGCTGGATAACAACAACCGCACTCGAAAAAAGCAATATCGGATAAATGTATGGAGATCTGTAGAATAGGCGTCGTAACTCCCATAGGAATCTGCATTGTGCAAGAATCCCTCGACAACAAGCAATTTGCAGCATTGTCTAAGAATCCGTCCAAGGTGCTTACACCGTCATCTCCAAAGGTGCGTCTTTTCACCGAAGTAGATATGCTACCATTCCTGGTTACATAAGGATTGGAGACGGTGCCTACTCATATTTGAGTGCGCTGAAACATAAAAAATGCTCTTCTCATTGGTTCCTGATATCAGAGCTTATGAGGAGACGCTGAAATTGAAATGGTTGATAAGTTGCAGATAGGGCACACCCCATTTTCATGACTTGCCTATGGAACGATTATTCTATTTCTTCAACAACATGAACAACAACCGAGTTATTATCAAAATGGAAATGCTTAACATGACAAACCCAAAACCCGATACCACCAGGACTTGATATTGGGTTTCGGCGTTGTCATTATAAGCATTGTGATTTTGATAATAACTTGGTTGTTGTTGATGTTGTAGAAGAAATAGAATACTCATTCCATAGGCAAGTCATGGGGAGAGGGGTGTGCTCTATGTTCCCTGGATATAGGGCGACTCATCAACCATTTCAGTGGTAACGCAGTTACATATGGAGGGTGCTCATGAACTAACTTATTAGGAAGCATTGAGAATAACATTTTTTTTCTGTTTTAACGCACTTAGATATGAGTACTAGGCACTGTATCCAATTTTGATGTAACCAAGAATGGCCGGATATCTGCTTGGGTGAAAAGAGGCACCTTTGGAGATAAGGGGCGTAGATTAGTAGAATCTATTTACCTTCGACGGATTCTTAGACAATGCTACAAATTGCTTGTTGTCGATGGATTCTTGCACAATGCAGATTCGTATGGGAGTTACGAGGCCTATTCTGCTTGATGGTCTTCAATAGATGGTACAGAACTCCACCTTTTAGGGTTGCGAAATTCATATCCCTGGCTTACATCATCGTGGGGTTTGTTTGATGTGGGTGAAAATAAATCATCGTGGGGTTTGTTTGTTTGCTTGGGCGGGATGGAAAATTGTAGAAAGTTTCAACATTAATAGCCTCGTATGCCAATTCGTCAAGGATTTGGCCAATGAGTTAATGAGAGAGGCCTTGTTAACAACAACCAATTATTATATTAAACCGATCACAGCTCTAATAAATAATTTCTCTAAACCCATTTGAGATCTTATAATAACTTTTTCTCGATCGCATTTAAACACATTTCAGATTTCATAATAATTTTCCATTTCAGATCTCATAATATTTTTTTCCAGATCGCATCTAAACCCATTTCATATTCATAATAATTTTTTCAAGATGGCGTCAATAACATATTGCAGATATATTTAAACCAAAATATATTTGGATAAATAAAATAACCCAAACAAGTATGAATGGAAGACAGAAAATTTTAATTGGAAACCAAATTAAACCACAGGAAAGGATAGCATGTACAATTTTATTACTCAAAAAACTATAAAACTATAGGCATCAAGCTTGAGCACAACTTCTTAAATCTTGTATTTCACCTAAATGTATGACCAAGAATACATATTTACATCTTTTCATTAAACAAATACTACGACCCTAAACCATGGGGGCAAAAACCACCTACCATTTTCGGTTTAAAAACATGGCCCAAAATCTTATTGAGCTAATTCCAAAAAAAATGAAAAAAGTCAAAAATATTTGTTGTTATTTTCTTATTTCATCTCATATATAACAATCTCCCACTTGAGATAAAATAGGAACTAGTGATTACTAAGAATGAGATTGCCAACCATATATGGCACTTCCTTAAGAGAGTTAGGATGAGTGCGATCTTCTCTTGAAGAAGATGTTCCAAACTACTAAAAACGGACCCATAAAGATGACTTGATTACTCTAAGGCCTTAAAGAAATATGCTAAGAATTTAGCATTATGAGATAGCCCTCTAAAATAGCTTTCCATCCTTATATCATAAGCCCACATCTAGGCTGGCATTGGAGAAAAAAAGGGTTTTGGATTTGAATTCAAAGTCATGTTTTGTACAATTTGTCTCGGAAACAACATGAAAATCAAATGAAATGTACTAGAACCATGAACCCATGCCAAAAACTTAACACCATCACATGGAAACCATCAATATACCAAGGAAAATTTATGAATGAGCAATATCATATATTTAATCTTTAAATCTCCATTAACATCCAAAAGTTGTGTATAAAGCATTATCCACATATCATATATTTAATCTTTAAATCTCCATAAACATCCAAAAGTTGTGTATAAAGCATTATCCACATATCACCCCATGAAGTTTGAATTCCACCCTAAGACTCAAATCTCAAAAATAAAAATAAAGAGAGTGAGATACAATAAAAAAAAAATGCATCGGTTACAATAAAATTGTTTTGCAAATTACAACAAATGTAGATTTATTAAATTGATTTGGATTGATCATTTCTTAAATGTGTATACCAATGTAGGTTTTATAATAGACCACATAAATTCAAACTCTACATAGCAACTCACTCAAGGGATAAAGCACACCGCGCAGTAAATAAATTTGACTGCGCAATAGATGAATAGCTTCTTTTTCTTCTCTTCGGAGTATAATTAAGAACTTCAATTTTGCTTCGCAGAACACTTACTTCTTTAAGAATTAACTTCGCAGTTTTAACTGCGCGATATCAACTTTTACTTCGTAGAGATTAACTTCATGGTTTCACCTTTTTACTTTGCGGCAAGTAACTACGCGATTTCGACTTGTTACTGCGTGGTGAACTTCAGAGTGATACAAAGTTAACTTCGCCGCAATACTTCACTTCGTGGACTTCACAAACACTTCGTGGAATGTTTAACCAAACTTTATCATGAAATATGTTTCTCTAAGACATAACAACTAAAACATCTTAACGCGAAGTTACTCCTTGTTAATTTAGAACTTTCACTATGGTGAACTATTTGTAAATCTTGATTTCTTTTACTATGGCTAAATGTAAACAATATTCACACGAGTAAATATGGAGATGATGTGCAACTTGCAATCTACAACATTCTTGAGAATGAACCATAAAACATAGGCTTATATATTTACCATAGTAAACTCCTCAATACATGGAAATGAGTTTCACAGCGATCTTTTACATTCACAGAACTTGGGCTCTTGATACAAACTTCACGGATCTTCACTTCTATTCTTCTCCTCTTCACATCTCTCTTTGAGATTCAAACTAAAAATTTCTATGTATAGAGTTTCCTATCAACCGACTTAGGAACGCTTCTCATGGAAGCTATAGGATTGCATTACATACTGTGATAAATTCTATCCTAAGGTTTTCTTGACTTGCAAACCATTAACACGGTTACATAAATGCAAACAAGACATGTGCCGGATTGGCTACGAACTGTCTGATAGACTGACATCCCAGACATTGTGCTGACACAAAACAGCTTCCAAAGTGACTGACAGAGTCGGCTCAGTAAATACGCGATCAACTCATTTAATTAGATATTTCCAACACTCCCCCTTAATTATGAGCGGATGGGGATCATTAAACAAAATTAAAATATTACAAAATATTTCAGAGCTGAAACATGCTCTATTCATGACATAGTTCACTACGCAGAACTTGTCATTCCCAAACAACTTTGCAGATACTGAAATGGGTCTTTTGCCAATGGTTTGGTAAATATGTCTGCTACCTGATCTTCAGACCTGCAAAATTCTAAACAGATTTCTTTGTTGTTTATCAACTCTCTGACGAAGTGATACCTTGTGTCGATGTGCTTTGTTATTTTGTCGTAGACATGATTCTTTGATAGTGCAATAGCTGAATTGTTGTCGTAGTAAATGATTGCGGGTTTTTGCTGATGCTACGACAGATCACTCAACATCCTTTGCATCCAAACTGCTTGACATGGAACGCTTGTAGCTGCAACATACTCTGCTTCTGCTGAAGAAAGAGTTACTGTGGGTTGTTTCTTTGATGCCCATGATACAACACATGTTCCTACATGAAATGTATTCCCATATGTGCTTTTTCTATCATCTATGCTGCCTCCAATATCACTGTCAGTGTAACCAATGAGTTTGCAATTTTCTGAGGTGGAATACACAATACCAAAGTCTTTTGTTCCACTTACATACCTCAGAATTCTTTTACCTACTTGCCAATGTGATTCTTTTGGTGACTCCATGAATATTGAGATTAAGCTAACTCCATACATGATATCCGGTCTTGTTGATGTAAGATACATAAGACTGCCAATGAGTCTTTTAAACAGCGTAGGATCTATATTGGATCCATCATCATCCTTGCTTAATTTAAAATCTGTTATCACTGGTGTTGGAGCTATCTTACAATTTAACATTTTAAACATGTTCAAGACATCACTTGCATACTTTGACTGAGATATAAATATCCCACTGTTGGATGTAATATCCCAACTTTTTTTAACTAACTATGTTATTATGTCATGTTGGGTCACGGCCCCAATATATGTGATTTATTATGTTTGACATAGCATTTATATGTTTTGATTTATTTTCTTTATGAGTGATGTATTGGGCATGGAGTGATGTATTGGGCATGGACCCTGATTTGTTTCATTATTGAATATATGCAGGGCGGGAAAGCTGAATGAATAAACTATGTTGTATTTTGAGAAGTGATTACAAAATTATGATATACTGAGATTGTCTCTTTTGTTACATTATAATGTGCAGAGCATGATTTACATGGTTGATTAGTTAGTGTGTTGAGCGTGGACTCAGGAACACACAAAAGACCTATATACTGGGCCTAAGCCCAAATGTATTTAGAGAATTCTATTTCATACTGGGCCTAAGCCTCGATGTACATTGAGTGTTGGGAATGAGCCTTGGAGCACTCCAAGCTTGAAAGAAATGATTACCAGATCCGATGACATTTAATTATCCTAGATGTGTCTCACAACCACATTATATCCCTAGTGTTGAGTAGAGTCTCTGGAATTGCACTAGCGTAACGCCCATGTGAGAGTGTTGAGTCGAAAGGCTCTGAAGAGCACTCGGGGTTACTACTTCTCAAGTGTCGAGTCAAAAAGGACTCTAAATAGCACTTGCATGTCTTATCACAACTATTTCGAATTGATTAAATAAATCTTATTATCATCATCTATTGCGGGAACTACCATGTTAAAACGAGTGAATCTGACATGCAATGGGAGAGACTAGAGGTGCCTTTACTAGCTTACCAAAACCGTCCAAAGAAGTGGACCCTTTCCTTAAAAAGAACTAAAAGAAGCATCTTGTGAAACAAAATGCTTACAACCACAATTAGTATTATTATTTAGGAGCTTCAATATTAAATATACATTGGTTAAATATTATCTATATATTCTGTTATAAATGTTTACACTTTATAGATATATATATTTAGGCATGAGTGGGCTGCCACTTACAAAATATTAATTATTTATATTTAGATGGTATTATAAATTATAAATTGTATATTATTATTATTATGAAAATATATAAAAGATTAAAAACACCTTAATCAAACAGGTTGAGAAGTCCTAGTTCCCAAGATAGCTAGCAGTTAAATAAACAATTATTGTTTTATAAATTAAATTATATTAAAGAAACCAGTAATTTTCCAGCAGTCATAATTCAAGATTTGTCCTACTTAAGGAGGATAGACTCCAAAGATTGGGGGATCTTTTTCTTTTGGTATTATTGTGCCAAGAAGAACTCTCTACTCTAGAAGTGAACTCTGTTCATAAATTTTCTAGATCTAAACCAGTTATCATCTAAGGCCTCTACTTCTCGGTTTGCATGTCAGAACCAGCTCGGGGGGATTCGTACTGAACCAGGAATGATTGTAGAATCATGGTTGGGAGGAACGTAGTAGTACCAAGGTCATCCAATCCAAGATCAATTTAGGTCATCTAAGAGTCAGTAGTTTCCCTAACCAGTTGGCTGAGTGTCCAGGTTAGTATCAGCAAGAACAAGCTACCAGGGTCAACAGGGTATCATCAGCAGGACAAACTATAGAGAATTGACAAGTATGATTATTTATAAAACCCTCCTATGTTTTATATTTATGTTATAACTACAATGTTCTTAAATTAAGTCTTGCAGCATCGAATGGCATTCCCAACAGGACTAGCCAGCTAGTCTTTGTTGGTCACTTATATTGCTTAGATGGTTAGAATAGGAAAATTGTGATTTGAACTCAAAATAATATTCCTAACATTTTATTTCACCTGTGATAGTATTCTAATTCACTTATGATGGTATTTATTTCACTTATTTAAGACCCTTGTGTTATTTCCTTAACAAAATCACCTAGCTACAGAAATCAAAACCGGAACAAAAATCATTGAACATCATGTCAACCATTTGAAATCCCAACGATATAAACCACAGTAAGAGAAAAATGCAGACATCATTGTTTTAAATCGATTTCTATGTAGCTTCATTTCTCTGCCCAAGCTAGTTATGTTTTCTTCTTAAAAACCATACAGACTATAATTTAAACCAAGCATTATGCTAAGTAAGTTTGGCAACCCCTACAATTGCCCATTCCTCCCGGCAACCCTGCCGAGGTATGTAATTACCTGTCCGGGAGTATTATGGAATCTCCAATGTGAAAAACATACCGTCATCAAGAAGGTCATCACCTGAAGGTGTCATTAGACGTACATAATTAAAATCACATGATATTTCAAACAGTAGCTAGTGTTATTTCCTACCTACTAAACCCACTGTTGCAAACCACAACGAAAACACGATCTCATTATTTCCACACCACTTCCGCAAATTCTATACTTACACTTAGAAGAGGCTATGTAAACATAGATAGGATTAGACGTACATTGCAGCATACAAGTATGATTGTTTCTAATATTATTACATTTAATGTGTGCATTTTCTATTATAAACTAATGATTTTCGCAGAGAGGAAAATTTTTAATTTTCATGTATTTTTGGGATATTACATTGGACTTCAATGCCCAGAAAATAATTCATAATCCCTAAATTAATCATTTCAAATTCACTTTCCATGATTGTTCTAAATTCTTCTATGCCAAAATCACCAGTAAATATTTAATCATCTACATATAGGCAAACAATTAGCTTATTACCTTGCTGATTGATTTTTATGTACAGTCTTGGCTCAAATTCACTTCTGTGAAATCCATTATGGATGAGGTATGAGTCAATGTGACTGTACCAAGCTCTAGGAGCTTGCTTCAAACCATAGAGCACCTTCTTTAGCTTGTATAGTATGTGTCCTTGTCCTGGAACTTCATAGCCTTGTGGCTGCTCCACATATGCTTCTTCCTCTAAATATCCATTTAGAAACGCGGACTTAACATCCATTTGATAGATAGGCCATTTCTTTTGTGCTGCGATGGCCAAAACTGTTCTGATAGTGTCCATGCGAGCTACAGGTGCAAAAGTTTCATTGAAGTCTATGCTAGGTTGTTGAGTGAACCCTCTTGCTACCAATCTTGCCTTGTGCTTTTGCACATTTCCTTCAGCATCTTGCTTGGTCTTATAAATCCATTTCACACTTATCACATCCTTGTCCTTAGGAACATCAACTAGTTCCCATGTTTGATTCTTCTCTATGCATTCTATTTCTTCATTCATGGCTTGTGCCCAGACTTCATATTCAACTGCTTCTTCATATGTTAGTGGATCATTAACTTGAGAAAATAATGCAAAACAAAAGAATGAATTAGGTGTACCAGCCTCATATATCTCACGCAGACTTCTTGTCCTTGGCGGAGTTGTTGGTGTCGAACTGCGCAAACTACTTGATGGATTTTACTGGGCACTTGGTGTGCTTGTCGGAGTTGCTGTGACTTGTGTCGGAGTTGCTTGTGCTGAACCATGTTGTGCAGTCCTGGGAGTAAGCGATGGTGCAAGGTTCTAATTCATATGCAGAGTCTCAACCACATCTTCTGCGATGTCATCATGCTCAACATGTGACATGATTTTCACATTTTTCTCAACAGTTCCATCCCATGCTTCATTTTCCACAAACTCAACATCGCGATTGACAATAATTTTTCTTGAAACAAGGTCATACAATTTGTATGTATTTGTATCATGAGAATACCCAATAAAAATGCATTTCTGTCCTTTATTGTCTAATTTTCTTCTCAGCTCATCTGGAACATGTGTGATGCTACACAACCAAAAACTTTTAAATGTGAAACATTATGTTTCATTCCTATCCATGATTCCTGCAGAACCTTGTTCTTCACGCTCTTCGTCGGACATCGATTCATGATGTATACCACAGTTGCCACTTCCTCGGCACAGTATTCATTTGACAAATGCGCGACTGCCAACATACTGCGTGCCATCTCCATGATGGTTCTGTTCTTTCTCTCTCAATACCATTCTACTGTGGTGTATACCGCGCAATGAATTGCTTTTGTATGCCATGATTCTTGCAAAAGTTTAAGAAATCATTTGAGACATACTCACCACCTCTATCTATTCTCAATATCTTGATGCTGTAACCACTCTGCTTCTCCACGAGTGCCTTTAACTGCTAAAAACAATCAAATGCATCAGATTTATGCTTTAGAAAATAAAATCATGTTTTTCTTGTGAAATCATCAATAAATGTGAGAAGATAAGTGCATCCTCCCATGGATAGTGTTTGCATCAGTCCACAGATATCAGAGTGCACAATTTCAAGTGGTACGCAAGTTGTGTATGACTTTCCAACTGGAAAATTCTCCCTATGCTGCTTTCCAAAGATACAGCCTTCACAAATTCTCTCTGGCTTTTCAATCAATGGAAATCGTTTCACCATATCCTTCATCTACAGTAGCTTCAGCCCACCAAAGTTCAGATGTCCAAATTTGAAATTCCATAACCAGGATTCATCCTTCATTTATGTTTGAAACGCAGCTTGCATTGCGCTGCCTTTTTCTTCCTTGTCGCTACGAACTTCTGCTCCTTTGCTTTCTGTCTTGAATGCAGCTTCAGAATTTTCTTTCTGATTTTCATGAACAACATGAGTATTTTTAACTTTGATGATTGGTCTTATTTTCAAAAGAAACAAGCGATTGCTTGTCATCTACACTTCGACTATTAAATTATTGCTTGGGTATACATATTTGATCACACATCGCTTCCCTATCATATGAACTCTATAACCTTTTTCCATCAATTGTCTAATGCTCATCAGATTATGCTTCAAACCTTGAACATAATACATATCAGGCATAAATTTATGCTTCCCCTGTTTTGTTAGAATATCAATAGTACCCTTACCCAAAATAGTGACTTGGATATTGTTTCCAAGTGTGACATCAGTTTGAACTAATTTATCTAGGCTAGAAAATAAACTTAAATTACCAGTCATATGATTGCTACAGCTTGAGTCTAAATAACATATGTCATTTGGACTTTCTTGGACAGCATTGCATTCAAGTGAAGGTGCGCATGCTAAGAACAGTGATCTATTCGAAGTGTTGTTGTTGCTTGACTGAGGTTCACCTTGCTTTCCTTGGTCATACTGCTTCTTCCTGCATTCATATGCAAAGTGTCCATACCTATTACAGTAATGACATTGAATTTTCGATTTATCATACCTTTGCTCACTTGGCTGATTGGTGGTCTGATTCTGGCCTCTTCCCGCGATATGTGCAGGAATGCTGCTGTGACCTCCTCTAAAAGAACTTCGTCCTCTGCCTCTAGAGCTTGACCTTCCTCTGCCTCTACCGGGACTTATGGATGACTGTGTTGCGAATGCACCTTCCAGCGATGTATCTGAACTACTTATTCTATGTTCATGATTGAGTAATGATGCTCGCAACTCATCAATAGTAAATGTGGACAGATCTTTGCTTTCCTCCAGGGTTACAACCAATGATTCAAATTTCTTTGGAAGAACTCCAAGAACCTTTTCAACAACTCTTTGATCACCTAGATTTTCTCCATGAGACTTTGTTTGATTAACCAGACCAATTACAAGAGTATAAAATGATTCTACTAACTCTGTATTTTTCATTGAAAGAGATTCAAAATATCTTCTAAGGATTTGAATTTTTGCGGTTTTTACCTTGTTCAAACCTTGATATGTTGTTTCTAGCATGTCCCACGCTTCCTTAGCTGATTCCGCTACTGCTACTTTTGGGAGTATTGATTCATGTGTCGCTTGATGTATGTGGAACAACACATTTCCATCTTTCTTCCTCTGTTCCCTTAAGACATCCTTCTCAGCTTGTGTGAGGTTGTTATATGCTACTGGATCTGTTGGTTTTGCATAGCCTTGCTGGACTATTTTCCATACATTTTGACCTCTAAACAAAGGTTTCATGGTTAGAAACCAATATTCATAATTTTTTCCTGAAAAGATTGGAGTTTTCAAATTACCAGAAGTGGAAGCCATTCTTAACCTCTTTTCCCTTATAAATAAAATTCTTACTTTCCGTAAACCAGGCTCTGATACCAGATCAAGGGATAAAGCACACCGTGCAGTAAATAAATTTGACTGTGTAGTAGATGAATACCTTCTTTCTCTTCTCTTTGGACTTCGCGGTCCATATAATTGAGAACTTCAATTTTGCTTCACGGAACACTTACTTCTTTAAGAATTAACTTCATAGTTTTAACTGCATGATATCAACTTTTACTCCGCAGATATTAAATCTGCGGTTTCACCTTTTTACTTCGGGGCAAGTAACTGTGCGATTTCGACTTGTTACTGTGCGGTGAACTTCACAGTGATGCGAAGTTAACTTCACCGCAATACTTCACTTCGCGGACTTCACAAACACTTCGTGGAATGTTTAACCAAACTTTATCATGAAATATATTTCTCTAAGACATAACAACTAAAACATCTTAACGCGAAGTTACTTGTTAATTTAGAACTTTCAGTGTGGTGAACTATTTGTAAATCTTGATTTCTTTTACTATGGGTAAATGTAAACAATATTCACACAAGTAAATCTGGAAATGATGTGCGACTTGCAATCTATAACATTCTTGAGAATGAACCATAAAACATAGACTTATATATTTATCTTAGTAAAGTGCGCAACTCCTCAATACATGGAAATGAGTTTTACTGCGATCTTTTACATTCACAGAGCTTGGGCTCTTGATACAAACTTCACGGATCTTCACTTCTATTCTTCTCCTCTTCACATCTCTCTCTGAGATTCAAACTAAAAGTTTCTATTTATAGAGTTTCGACTTAGGAATGCTTCTCATGGAAGCTACAAGATTGCATTAAACACTGTAATAAATTCTATCCTAAGGTTTTCTTGACTTGTGAACTATTAACACGGTTACATAACTGCAAACAAGACGTGCGCCGGATTGGCTACGAACTGTATGACAGACTGACATCGCGGACATCATGCTGACACAAAACGGTTGCCAAAATGACTGACAAAATCGGCTCATTTAATTAGATATTTCCAACACTCACTTGGACCCATTTTAGCAAAAGCCTAGTTATGAAAACTTTTCAAAAGAGCAAAGATATATTAATCTTCATAGTTCTTCACCAAATTCGACTAAGACATGAAGCACAAAGTTCCTATCATACAATTCTTACACAGCCCAAACTTCATAGAAACCTCTTCGTGGAAAAAAAAAAAAAATTGACCTCAAGCTTCGATCTGGAAGCCACCGCGAATTCGATCTCCTAACCGCACAATGACCAACTCATAGCCGTTATAGCCCATATTCAAATCCTATTTTTCTTTTCTGCGCATAAACAAATTCGACCTCAATGCCTCAATTAAAAGCTTTAATCTTTAGCAGCTTTAATTGTTGTTCAGCAATGCTTCCAAAATCTGCTCAAACTAAATGAATAGGAGCACGAATGGAATGTTTCATTGGCTGGAGTTGTAAAAGTCTTTGGTGTACGCTTGACTCTTGATGAAGAATTCGAAGAATATGTTCTACCTGGGATGTGTTTGATCTACCAATTGGAAAGGATATTATTCACCGTGTTGTCCGTTGGAAATTTATCATGATGGTTGGAACACCGGAAAATTTTGATTTTTCAATTTTCTGGAAATATTAAAATTTTAAAAATCTTGGTTATAATTTGTAAACATGAAATTTAGTATTTCATGAATGAGTGTGCAACAATTTGTTTGCTTGGGCAAGATAGAAAATTGCAAAACGTTTCAAGGTTAATAACCTCGTAAGCGAATTCGTTTAAGATTTGCTGAATGAGTTAATGAGATTTCGCGAATGAGTTAATGAGAGAGGCCTTGTTAACAACAACCAATTATTATATTAAACAGATCACAGCTCGAATAAATAATTTCTCTAAACCCATTTCAGATCTTATAATAAATTTTTCCAAATCCATCTAAACCCATTTCACTCATAATAAATTTTTCCATATGGCATCTAAACCCATTTCAGATCTCATAATATTTTTTTCCCAATCGCATCTAAACCCATTTCAGATTCATAATAAGTTTTTCAAAATCGCATCAATAACATATTGCAGATATATTTAAAGCAAAATATATTTGGATAAATAAAATAACCCAAATAAATATGAATGGAAGACACAAAATTTTAATTCGAAAACCCAACTAAACCACAAAAAACGATAACCTGTACAATTTTATTACTCGCAAACTATAAAACTATAAGCATCATGCTTCACCAGAGCTTTTTAAATCTTGTATTTCACATAAATGTAAGACCAAGAATACATATTTATATCTTTTTATTAGACAAATACCACGACCCTAAACCATAGGCCAAAAACCACCTACCCAAAACTATGGGTTTAAAAACATGGCCCAAAATCTTATTGAGCTAATTCCCCCCAAAAATGAAAAAAATCAAAAATATTTTTTGTTATTTTCTTATTTGATCTCATATATATAACAATCTCACTTGTGATAAAATAGGAGTTAGTGATTAGTAAGAAAGAGATTGCCAGCCATATAGGGCACTTCCTTAGCTAAGTTAGGATGAGTGGGATCTTTTCTCTCGAAGAACATGTTCCAAACTACTAAAAAACAAGCCATAAAGATGATTTTATTACTCTAATAATAAAAGAAATATGTAAAGAATTTAGCACCATGATATAGCCTCTAAAATAGCTTTCCATCCTTATATCATAAGCCTACATCTAGGCTAGGGCATAGGAGAAGAAAGAGTTTTGGGTTTGAATTCAAAGTCATGTTTTGCACAATTTGTCTTGGAAACAACATGAAAATCAAATCAAATGTAGAACCTTGAACTCATGCCAAGAACTTAACATCATCATGGAAACCATCAATATACCAAGGAAAATCTATGAATGAGCAACATCATATATTAAATCTTTAAATTTCCATGAACATCCAAAAATTGTTTATAAAGCATTATCCACATATCACCCCATGAAGTTTAAACTTTGCCCTGAGACTCAAATCTCAAAAATAAAAATAGAGAGTGTCACATACAATAAAAAAAATGCATCTCTTACAATAAAATTGTTTTGCAAATTATAACAAATGTTGATTTATTAAATTGATTTGGGTTGAATATTTCTTAATTTTTTATACCAATGTAGGTTTCATTAGGTAGATAGGCGTTTTATTTCAACATTGGGGGTGGAGGTTAGGTCGGTGAATTTTTATTTTTCAAAAATTGGGTGGCTAGATTTTATTGATCATGGAATATTCTTCGTCTTACATAGAAATCAAGGGTTTAAATTCCACAAATTAACTGATATGCAGCTTTATTTCAGTTACATTTAATATTTTATCAAGAATTCAAAAAAGTAAACTCCATTCCCTTTTTCTAGCACATGCTCCATTGTTACATTGTGCATTTCAATACCCCAATTTTGTAAAGTGTCTCCTATGGCTCCTCCATTATCAGGAAGTGCATGTACACTTGGAATTACCCCAATTTGTAATGCTCAAACCCCTCAATTATCTCCTACAGTGCTATTATATCCTAGGGTCCACTATCATGGGATCTATTATCTCCTACAACAAGTAGACCCAGATGAGGTATCCAGCAAACAAGCAGACCAACTATCTCAATAGACAAGCAAACCATCTTGCAGCTTCAACATACCTGCAACACCCACTAGGCAGAAACAGGTACCTACAATTTACAAATCGCATTTACATTCCTGTGCAAGAATATTAATTGTAATTTCCAATGTTACCTTATCATTCCTGTGCAAGAATATTAATAAATCTTACCTTATCATTCTTTTCTTTCATTGTAATTTCAACCAGAGAACCCACTTTCATTTATGCTCCAGGACTATCGACAACAATCCTCCCTTCACTCCATACTCCATGAATTTAGTCACTCTCTTCCCCATTGTTTCTTTGTATCTCTGAAATAGCGCCTCCATTACTTCATCTCCAAAATGATGTTTCAATAGACTCTCCATTGCTAGTCTCATTTGTGAAGATTAAAAAGAGCCAAATTTACAATAGCACAAGGAAAAAACAACAGAAAAAAAGAGAGAGACTTTTTATTCAACACACGAAAAGAAAACCTTTTATTATTTATCTCCCATTGATCTTTTGACTTGCACAGCTACATACTTATATATAAATTACATTGCATAGAAATAAAGGAATTATTTTTACATGCCGTAAAGTCAGCTATAGGTTGATGTATAATTCTGAAAATTATTTTATACTTCACATGCATTAGCATGCAGTGAAGTGTGTTGCTAATTAAAATAGACACCGTCAATAATTCTGCAGAGCAGCAGTTACCAACATACTCCCCCTTGATGCTCAGAGGGCTCACAATAAGATCTATGAGATTAAAAAACAGGGCCTTTGAGACCGCCTTAGTGAAGATGTCTGGTAGTTTCTTTTGAGTGTTGATGTATTCCAATTCCACTTGCTTCTTTTGCACCAAATCTAGAATAAAATAATACTTCATGTCAAAATGTTTTGTCCTGCTATGGTGTACTGGATTCTTGGCCAATTTGATGGCACTCATATTATCACAAAAAAATACTGGAGGTTGAATTTTTTTTTCTTCAATTTCTTCTAGAACTTTTCTAAGCCATAATGCTTGTGTGCCTACTGAGGTGACTACAACATATTATGCTTCTGTAGAAGAAAGAGAGACTATACTTTGCTTCTTTGAGCTCCAAGTTATCAAATGAGAACCAAAATAAAAACAGTTACCAGATGTATCCTTTCTATCATCCAAACTACCTTCCCAATCATAATCATTGAATCCAACCAATTCAAAACTCTTATAAGTATAGTAATGAATGCCAAAATTTAGAGTGCCTTTCACATACCTCAGAAATCTTTTAGCTGCATTCATATGAATTTCAGATGGCTTTGTCATATACCTAGAAACAAGTGAGACTGAATAAGCAATATCAGGCCTTGTGTGTGTTAGAAACATTAAGCTTCCAACAATACTTCTGTAAACTATCTCATCAGCCATTTTAGCACCATCATCTCTACACAACACAACTCCATGAGCAATTGGAGTAGGAGATGGTTTGCAATTAGCCATATCAAATTTCTTCAACATATCCTTTGCCTACTTGTCTCACAAATAAAAAATTCATCTTCAATTTGATAAAATTCCATTCCAAGAAAATATTGCATGAGGTTTAAATCTTTCATCTCAAACTCACTTATCATAGAAAATTTGAATTCATCCTTCATCTTAAAACTTCTACCCATATACAAAAAATCATCAACATATAAACTGACAATAAGAATATCATTACCTTCTTGTTTATAGTAAACGGTAGGTTCACTCTTATTTCTTTTGAAGCCATTCTCCTAAAAATATCCATCAATCCTGGCATACCAGGCTCTTGGTGCTTTCTTTAGGCCATACAAAGCCTTCTTCAACTTGTATACTTGATGTTCTTTTCCTTGCACTTCAAAACCTTGTGGATGTTCTACAAAGACTTCCTCTTCTAAGTAACAATTCAAGAAGGCACTTTTCACATCCATGTGATGAATGCTCCATTTGTTTTGTGCTGCCAGTGAAATCAACATTCTGGTAGTCTCTTACCTTGCTACAGGTGGAAATATTTCTTCATAATCAATGCCATACTTCTGTGTGAATCCCTTAGCAACTAACCTTGTTTTGTGTCTTTCAATAGTCCCATCACTGTTATACTTTGTCTTGTAGACCCATTTAGTACCAATTTTTTTCTTGTCATGTGGAAGATCTGTCAGCTCCCAAGTTTCATTCCTATGAATTGAATCTATCTCTTCTTGCATAGCTTGCACCCAAACCTCATTAGTAGAAGCTTCTTCAAAACTTGATTGTTCAAAATCAACTTGTGAAAATAAAGCAAAATTTACAATCTCACCTCTTGGATTTTCTTCATGTTCCAGACTTGTGCTTCTCTCATAAATTTCATTCAAGCTTCTCACCTTCCTTGCAGTACTTGGACTTGAATATGGAGAACTAGATGAGAGGAACTTGGTGGATTTGTAGCATTTGGAACTGAAACATTAGTGGGATTCTCATTATTAATATCATCAATAATATCACCATCCAAACTAGATTTTGACTTCTCAACATGGTCTTTTTGATGACCATAAACTCCCCCTTCATAAAAATTACATCTCTTGACACAATAATGCGATTGGTGAGAGGATTATACAACCAGTAAGCCTTACTTTGCTCACTATATCCAACAAAAAATGCATGGTTCACTTTTTGGATCTAACTTTTGTCTCTTTTGATCAGCTACATGAACAAAGGCTAAACAACTAAAAACTTTGAAATGATTAATATTAGGTTTTTTCTCATACCAAGCTTCATAAGGAGTCATCATGTGAAGTGCACTAGTGGGACTCCTATTCATAATGTACACTGATGTAGCAACTGTATCACCCCAAAAATAATTTCTTAATCCTTTGGTATGTAACATGCTCCTTGCCAAATTTCCACCACTGTACGGTTTTTCCTTTCAACTACCCCATTTTTTTGAGGTGTGTAAGCAGTGGTAAATTGTCTTCTAATGCCATTCATATCACACAAATTTTGAAAACCTCTTGAACAAAATTCTCCTCCATGATGAGTTTTTAAGCATTTTTTTTTGTAACCACTTTCATTTTCGACAAGGGCTTTAAACCTCTTGAATGTATCAAATGAGTCACCCTTACTCTTCAAAAAATAAACCCAACACATTCTTCAGTAATCATCAATAAAAGTAATGAAATATGATGACTTACCCAAACTTTTTGTCTGCATAGGACCACAAAGATCAAAATGAACTAGCTGAAGTGGATAATGGGCCCTCCATGCCTTACCTCTAGAAAATTTCTCTCTTGCATGTTTTCCTTTAGCACATCCTTCACAAACGTCCTTGTGCTCTTCAACCTTAGGCAAACCATAAACTAATTCTTTTGATATTAGAAGCTTCAAACTATGAAAATTCAAATGACCATACCCGAGATGCCACAGCCAACCTTTGTCCTCATATGCCATATTAACAAGGTTGATGTTGGGTATGTGCAAGCTAATGAGGGTCACTTTTGGCATGTTAGATGCAATAGAAAACTGAAAAATCAGGCATCCCTCAACTTACTTGATTTTTTTGACATTCTTACACAAGATATCTTACATCGAGTAAAACAGATGAAACGTAGGAAAT